>JACEVL010000479.1:514602-534602 GCA_020284085.1 Aporrectodea caliginosa | reverse complement strand
ATGATGATGTTGGTGTTGTTGTTGTAGTATTTGATGATGATGATTATGATGATGATTATGATGATGACGATGATGATGATGATGATGATGATGATGATGATGATGATGATGATGATGAACTGACTCATGTTTCCTTTCAAGTTCTATCAATTTGTTCCATCATAGTGGGGAAGACTAGATAAGCCTATTGGGCTTCTTCTCCCCACGAATCGATTTTTATTACTTAACTTAACCTGTTAGACTAAGACCTCTTCAATTTTTGTTTCTTATTAATGGCGCTTACGAAATGTAAACTGTTAATGTCTGTATTCACACGTGTACATTGTATTCACTGCTCATGGAATCGATTCGAATGATGATGATGATGGTGATGACGATGATGATGATGATGATGATGATGATGATGATGATGATGATGATGATGATGATGATGATGATGATGATAATGAATACGACAATTTCTACAGCGCCGTAGCACGGCACAGACCGTTGCAAGGGCGCTTTGACATTCAAAACTTAGTCAGAATACGCTAAATTAAAATAATCTGTCTTGAGTCTGGACTTAAATTGTTCTGTGTGCGTTGGTGTTAATAAGGGCTTGACGAAGTGTAACAGTGCACTTCCTGATGGATTGTTGGGAGAATTTGTTCTCGATTGTTCGATGTGTCGCGAGTACTGGTTGAAGACAGCGGCAGAGAGAGAGAAAGAGAGACAGACAGACAGACAGACAGAGCCAGACAGACAGAGAGACAGAGCGAGAGAGACATAGAGCGGCAGGGAGAGACAGAAAGAGGCAGAGAGAGAGACATGAAGAGACAAGATAAATAAACACAGAGAGAGGCCGACAGAAGCAGACGTAGGCCTATACGGAGACAGAGAGAATGGCGAATGACAGGGACAAAGTCACACACATCAAACTCCTCTCTGTCGGTTGATGCCTTGTGCATTATATACCGGCGCTATAGAAGTTACTTAATACAGTTACGTAGAAACCACCAACCAGTTGCTCTGATGTGGCACTCATTTCAGACTATATATATATGACTAGGCTTTAACGTATACCGCCGTTCTTAGAAACTCTCCGAATACATTTTTCCCCATCTTCATTTTAATAGAGCATAAAATCAGGCGAACGTTTTCGTATATATATATATATACAGGGTGGGCCAGCATAAATGCACCGACTTTGCATGTATATAACTCAGCTAATTTTTGTAAGTTATTTATACTTAATGCGTCAAATTAAAGATATTTCAGTCTAGTATTAGCTTTGAAAAACTCGAACTGGTACTAGTTTTAATTTTTCGGAAATGGGGGAACAGAGCTACCATATTTTATTGTCATTAGTGACGCAATATGGTGCCGTTGACAGACGATGATCGAGTTTTGATCCGAATTTTGCGAACTGATAAGGGATCTAATGCGTTTCAAATGATTAAAGAGTTTCCTAACAGAGGATGGAATAGAAATAAGTTGAATCGTCTGATACGGAAAATTGATGAAACAGGAACTTCGCGTCGTAAACCACGCGAATCGGTGCGCACAACCGCTAACATTGTTCGTGTGTCCCTGTTGCAGCACGTGGTAGACATATTGAATATTCATTTGATCAGAAAAGACTGCAACAGACTATCTCCTAATTGATAATTAATTTTGCTGTGCAGTAAAAATTTCTGGCTATATGGTTTAATTTTTTGTGCAGTTACTGTAAAATTGTCATGAATTTTTTATTACGTTAGGCCTACTGCAAAAACGACGACTGTTGTTAGTCACGATCTACATCATGTAGGCTAAAGCTTAACAAATGTGTTTGAATCTTAATACTAGAATTATCTTTAATTTGACGCATTAAGTACAAATAACGTCAAAATTTGGCTGAATTATATGCATGCAAAATCGTATTTATGCTGGCCCACCCTGTATATGCAAGCGTAGAGCCAATAGGACATATGCACACACAAACACACACGCGTATATGACACGTATACTTACAAAAATTGTGTAAGTACGATATACGTGTTTTTGCGCGCGCGTGTGTTTGTGTGTGCATATTTACATGGAATATTGACGTGACTGGGCTCTAAACATATTGTGACAGTACGCGCTACATATTATACAGATCACCTGCACTCAGAACTTTTTTTGTAAACATAACCATAACCGTAAATTTTATATATGTATAATCATATTTTTCAATACATGCACGTCTTCAATTATATATATACATATATTATATATATGTTATATATATATATTATACATACAGTATATATGGGTATATAAAGCATGCATATTATAGCAGAAACAAAGCGGCGTTAGACGTGCGATATATTTTCATGACACGTTGGCGACAGCTTTGCGAACGATTTGCAGCAAAATGTGTGTTCGCCATGGGACGAATTTTCTAGCGCAATAAATCGGCAAATGGTCTGAACCAATTCGCACCTAGGCAGGAAAATGGCAGAGGTTGTTCAAAACGGTAGAACATTGGTGATAATAAAGCATACTATACTGTCTTGGGAAAATTTAACAATGACAGCTGCGGGAATGACTGTAGATTAGAAAACACGGCATATATCTTAGCACTAGTGCACGTTGTGAGCGATAGTATCGTGCCTTTTCAATCTGCTTGGAATGGCCTACCTTGAGGTTCGCATTTTCATCTGGCTACAGATGGTATTAGTATATATCTTACTATTAAAAATTCCACAGGTTTCCCTCACTTTAAGAATTCGTGCTTACATACTAAGTTTAAATAATTGACTTTTCACGCTTAGTCTGGTTTATCGTCTATAAAATTTTTAAATATTTCATTCCTTATTTTTACATATTCTCAATAACATATTACTATGACATCTCTGAGTAACTAGTCACTCGTTTATTTAACTGGACCCTATCTAGCGTTACCCCGTCTCTTCCAGGTGTGCCTATTGTTCCTGACTTAACTATGTATTTGTTAACTCAAAGTGTTACATTATTGCTTGAATTGCGTGTTTATGCAATTATCTTTTTCAACACTGTAATTGTATGATGAGCTGGATCAATAAATGATTGATTGATTGATTGACCTCAACATTTTCAAACTGCTCCCTTTAGCTGTAGCAGGACTTGGAGCGTCGCCGAGCATATAATATTGAAAGTGCGAAAGTTATTGTTCTAAGCAAATGAACGAATGACCGACTGAATATAATATGAATAAATCGACGACTGAAGTGATGGCTAACGAAGCCCTCGTACAGCAGCTTATAAAACAGAAAGAGATGGATTCTCCGTGCATTGGCAGTAATGAATGGTAATCAGTAGTTATGAAGACCTATCCACTGCAAAGACCCGGATATGAATGCCGAGCACGAGGCGCTAAGAGGCAGTTGAGATATAGAGACTCGGCCGAGTTCTGGGGCATGGCCAGAGATATGTAGTCATCGGAAGAAAAACATGTGGACCGACGGAGGGATATTTCTATATCGTTTGACAGCTCGGTGTTCTTCATACGTCACTTGCAGACAGTCTAATCTAATTTAATACAAAGACTTTCACGACACCGCTATATTCATTCAACTGATGTGGCGAGGGTGGGACTCTAGACAGTGACACGGTAACGGAAGTAATACGCGGTAACGAAGTAATACGAGGTACCGGTAACGAAAGTAACAAGCGGTAACGAAAGTAATAAGCAGTAAGTGAAGTAATACGCGGCATTGGGAGTATTTGGACAAAATAACTGTCATCGTAATCGTAAACTTAAATTTATACAGCGCTATTCTAAAGCTGAGCACCGGGAACCTGTTCATTGGTAATAGCGATGAACTGAGCGGTATTGGCGCTGAAATGGGGTCAGAATTTGCGATAATACCGCGCGGTAATGGACATGAAGTTTAAATTAAATTGTTTATTCAAGCAGACAGTGAAAGCGAGCTTACTTACTCTCGCTAAACCATTTTATCTTTGCTGACTTTCATTGGCTTTTGCTTAAGAGTTGGCTCATCCAATTTTCACTCTTTTTGAAGATTTCTTAACATACAATAGCATAGCATAACAACGGTTAAAGTGGTTCAGAAGTTGTGCAATCTGCGCTATTACAAAACTTTTGTTTTGCATGACAATGCAGGTTCGTCTAAAGACATTACAGGTTGTAGTCTTACGTAAAAATTGCAATCCAAAACTTGCATAATAAATCAGTTTAAGTATGAAGTTTAAATTAAACTTAGGTTTAAGTATTAATTTTGAATTATCAAAATTAATTAGTCGTTCTTAACGATCATTAGATACAACTTTATCTAGGGTGCACAGCATTTCTGAGAGATACTGTCATTAATCCGCATTATTAAGTGTCTAGACGCACACACAGATACACAATATATGCATGCACGTATTCATGTACTGTACGTACATACGGACGGACGTACATTCGTACGTACACATACATAGATATATGTACAATGTACATAGCGCCTATATATCTGTCATTGCCAACGAGTACCTATGATCTTGTTTGCTTTGGGACTGCTCGAAATCAGCTATAGATGTCCTATGCCTGGCATAAAGTTCTACTGTTTGTCCGTGTACAGATAGCATAAGATAAGAGAAGAAGAAGAGCAGTCCATTAAGCGAGCCCTGAGGCAGCCATGTGCATTAAGTGTTAGCGATTTCATTTTCTTAGCCTCGGCATATGAGGGCGAATGGCTAATCCTCTCCCTCGCCGTCTCATCTTCCCACCGATTGTGTACGGTCGGTGTATTCGTTATAGCTGAGTTGATAAGAATCGATATCCAAATGGGACATGCACCATTGTCTGGGTGTTTGTCGGCAAGGTATGGATATAACTCTATCCACTTCGTAATCGTAATCGTAACCTCCAAACTTCTAAAGCGCCACTGGAAAGCCAAGCGCAGGGCACCAGCTTATTCACGAGCGCTGAAGACATGCACTTAATCATACACTTAGTCATGCATCTCTTTATGTGCCTGTTTGTCTTATCTAGGCCTACTAATAATACTAGGCCTACTACTACGAGACACTGCTAGCCCTATTTTCACGTCCACTGCTACTCTGCTGCTAAATACTACATCCCACCCAGTGTTGCCAGGTGCTTTCCTGAAATCCCGCCCAAAGGCTTCCCAAAATCCGCCCAAAAGTAGCCCAATATAAATTATAGGGTAAACAAAATGAAAATAGCTGAAAATGATCAAAATTTATGCAATTATTTACTTCTAATTGAACTTTGGTAACTTGTTTCATCGTAAAGTTCAAATATTGAATGCATCTGAACAGGGTAATTTTTTCCTTAACATCTCCAACATTTCGCATGTTATAACATCTGAATGTATTTGCCCAGTCCTTGCAATACCGTTTTCCGTATAGCGGACAAGAATGAAAGTAGCCCAAAAAACCGCAACCCGCGGACAGCGATTTTTTCCCGCAACTAAATTTTGAAACCAGCCCAATTGGGCGGGAAAACCGCGGAACTGGCAACACTGATCCCACCGTTGCATCAAAGACTATATATCAACTTTTCGCTAATAGTCCTACTACTGTCGCACAGAAAAAGGGAAAAATACAAACACATATATAAGCTTATATGAGCACATATGATTAGCGCTTATGTAATGATGGCTAAGCTCGAATATGCACGCACGCACACACGTACATCGACGTTGATTGTTATTTCAGACTGTTTGTCCAATCTCTTACCGTTCTTAACGGAAATAAATGCATGTAAGCCGTTGGAGGACCTGGAAAGCTTACATTCGTAAGTAAGTCACGTCCCGGACAATTACTTTCGGTCCTAATCATTTCGACAAACCCAGTCTAACACGAACCGGAGACGAAAGAACCGAACACAAGAACGACAATCATCAATCAACAAGATTCTACACTTCAACTGTTGACATCATCATCGTCGTCATAGCTGTCAACCAAAGCTGGGACGAAGATGGGACGTTCTAACTCTGCCACTTTTTGTATTGTATTCATGGGCGTAGCCAGGTAAAAATTTCGGAGTGGGTTTTAAGATTGGGGGGGTTTCCATTGGAGATGGTCGCAAAAACTAAGGTTTTTTGGGTATTTCCCAAGTAAAAGCATATAAAAAACTGTTAAAACTTATTTCCGGGAGGGGGGTTCAACCCGTAAAACCACCCCTAAATAAGCCCATGATTGTATTGTATTGCATTGTATTTAGTAATTTATATAGCGCCACTCATAGCAGTGGCCATTGAGTTGCGCTCCCAGTGCGGGAACCCATAGAGAAGAAAAAGGTTTTGAGGAGGGAGAAGGCTGTAGGAAGAGACCCAGAAAGAATAGTAACACGTAGAGAGGAGGGAAGGCATTCCATAGGGTGGGCCCATTAGTGGCAAAAGATCTGCACTCTGACAGTACCAGTCCCAAGCCTGGATAAAGGAGGAGGGCAACGCTAATGCATCCTTTCATGCTGCCTTTTTTAAAATCTAAATTGTTTAAAAGCAATCTTGTTAACCGATGCATATTTAGTTATATTTAGTTGTGCATGTGTGACTTTAATCTGCTGCTGTTATAGTTTATTTTTAAAATGTACGTAGGCTAATCGTTGTATACATAGCCTACATTGTAATGCATGTGCGCTTGTCAGATGAAAATTAAGGCTACTTACTTACTGTAGTGAGATCGGCCACGATGATATTTATATTAGTGTAGATTTAGTATAAAGTTGTCATTATATGTTTTGTTAGCATAGGATCGAGCACTTCATGAACTAAAATAATTAAGATTTGCAGGACTGACTGCAAGAAGTTAACCTGTCGCTCGAGTATCACCGCTGTAACCAAGTACTGAAAGACAGTACAAGGATTTTTTCAGTACACTTACTTACTTACTGAATGATCCTTGATATCATACAGTGTCGTTAAACTGAAACTACTATGACGTTCGTTCTGTAGCGTTTGTCTATATGCTATTAATTGCTGGCGATCATTCCACAGGTCAGAGACTCCAACTGGAGCCGCAGTGATGGAGTGAGCGCAGAGGTGGAGAGAGCGACCTAGATGCAACTTCAGGATTATATGCTATGGTCCTTTATGAGCTAATATCGGAACATATATCGCTTGTTGGTTAGCTGGAGAAAGTGCGGGCAATGGTGATGGAAGAGGAGGAGAACGAGAAGAGAAGAAGGAGGTGGAGATGGATGAGGAGGAGGTGGAGGAGAAGGAGAAGGAGGAAGAGGAACCATGCTGTATTGTTGGAGGAGCGAATGAGCAGATTACATCAGACGCCGGTCGCCGAAAGGGCGGAGAGAGGACAATGAAGTGCAAGAATTTATTTATTTATTTATTTATTTATTAAGGTCACTTGTTATAGCGCCCCTCCAAGATGTCTACTCAGAGGCGCTCCCGACTACAGCGCGGACACTGAATCGGAGTTTCACGCCGAAGCGCATGAGCAATTGCGAGTGAAGGACTTGCCCATGCAGGGTCCTTACACGGCGGCTGAGGTGGATTCGAACCCGCAACCCTTCGGCTGCAAGGCACCGAACATACCCCTACACCACCGCGCCCCACAAATGCCTTTGATACATCATTATGCAATGTATTGTGGTGTCACAGTTGAAAGAGACACACCGTCATACATGCAACACCTCCTGCTCTGTCTGCCTCGCTCTCAACTCCTCTACTCAAAACCTTATATTTTTTTATGATTTAATATTGATGATACTACTACTGCCAGCGTCTACAGCTACCATTACTCAGAGTTGTATAGTCTCGAGACCATACAACAAAATATAAAATTACCACATACTGACAATTAGTAGCTAATGTGTTCGTGTCTTGCGTTGTATAAATAATTATCTTAGGCTTACCTGGTACAACAGCAACTGTCTTAAGCCCACGTAACACTCGGGATGCCCTTAGGGGGCAGCGAGATTTCCGAGCGGAAAGGCCATTGTAATGTATCTGTAAATATAAAGCTAATGGAGCTCGAATTCATGGTGGTGGTTTTTCTGTTTAACGATCGACTAGCTGTGTGGTAACAAAGACCATTAGCGTCGCCCTCATCTTTTTCCAGGCTTGGGACTGGCACTGTCAGAAAGCGAACAGTGGCGGAGTTAGCTCGTATTCATAAAATGTAATGGTTATATAGTAGCAAGGAAAAGAATTATCGTAGGCAATCTACAGTCACCAACATTACGGAAGAAGCTAATAGGCATATATGCTATAGTAGTAATAAACTGCACATAGGCAAGTTGGGAAACTGGTACATGAGTTGTTTACTTGTTAGTTGTTTTTATTGTTTAGTGACTTTAGTCTGTCATCTGTGTTACTCTGTGCACGGAATAGATGCCGAAAAGCCTAAGTCTTGAACTTTCTTGAACTGTCTCGAACCTTGTGTCTCGGTCTCGGTCCCCACTGTCTTGATCTCGGTCTCGAAGTTTTAAGTCTAGCATACAAGTCTGCCATTACTGCTGCTACTACTATTACCACAATAACAACAACTACTGACACTAGTCCCACTACTATTGCTCCCACTATTACTACCAGTACTAGTACCACCATAGGCGGAGACTTGGTCTTGGGTTTGGGGGGACTGGTGAAGGAGCGGCCGAAGGACGATCGGCGAGGCGCGAAGCGCCGAGCAGGGGGAGGGGTTTGTGTGCCCCCTCCCCATCTAAAAATTTTTGAATTTCCACACTGTAATGGTAGCATTTTAAGCTGTCATCTGAAAAAAATTGCTGTATAATATCAGTGCTGGTAGGAACCAGCTGTCACTCATAGCTTACATGTAGATTGAGTCGTGTTTGAGTTTGGGGGAGGGGTTTCCCCTCCCCTATTTAAATTTTTTTGAATTTCCACACTGTAATGGTAGGTTTTTAAGATGTCATCTGAACAAAATTGCTCTATTTATTTGAGTGCTGATAAGAACCAGCTGTCACTCGTAGCTATTATTATTATATTCATGAAATATTTCAGAAATATTGGGGGATATAAGCAGCTCCGTCCCCCCACCTCAAGTTTTGGAGGGGACCGTCCCCCTCTGTCCCCCCCTAAGTCTCCGCCCCTGAGTACCACTAATACTGACGAAGATAATGATGATGACGATTGTGATGATGATGATGATGATGATGATAGCAACATGCATAATTAAATGTCAATGTACAATTACTCGGAACAATAAATGTCTTATGTCTTATAATTATGTCTTATGATGATGATGATGATGATGATGATGATGATGATGATGATGATGATGATGATGATGTTGTTGTTGTTGATGATGATGATGATGATGATGATGATGATGATGATGATGATGATGATGATGATGATGATGATGATGATGATGATGATAATAATATTGATAATAATAATAATAATAATAATAATGACAAATTAATAAAAATAATAATAAGAATACACCACTTTTATAATTTCTAAGACCTTGGGGGACTGAAGTACCTCAGGGCAAAAACATAATAATAATATATAGTCTAAGTGTAAATCTCCAAATTTCTCAGTGCCACACAAAAGCCACGTCAGGGAGACCAGCTTATTCACCGGCGCTAAATCAAATCAAGTCGGACTACTAGTCTCCTTTCTTGCAGGAACCCGGCCTTGATGAGGCTACCCCAACTGATATCATTTATAAGGGTGTGTTTCGCTGTCGGACCAGGTCCCGGTTGGCCTAAAAGGCAGCAGTTCATACCCGCAATCCGACTGCTATTCTTAGAACCTCCCTTGACATCCGTTTTCCCGCCGTTGCACATGTTGAGGAGTGTATAAAGCCGGTCTAATGAATGTGGTGAAGAATCGGGTCTTAACCGCAGAATAGGTTGCTCTTTCTGACGGGCCATGAATTATATGTAAAAATCAGTAAATTCAACTAAATTGTTACGTTCTCTTGCAAATAAACAGGGTTGCTTGAAGGGTAAAGGCGCTGTCGGTCTTGAAGCTTCACCACAAATAGATCCGTGATTGATGCAGGTATACCGTGTTATATTTAGTCTTGAAGGCTTCGCGTACCAACCGCTTAATGGCCCGGACCTCTGTTCCTCACGGTAAGAGAGACGCTTGGATCCACTGGTCATCAATCTTGTAAATGTTGATGATGATGCACAATCCTGTTCTCAAGACGCGGCATATATAAGAGGTACCGCGTTGTTTAAGGCAACATGGCAAATTCTAGTGTACGTGACCTAAGTGCCACACTGGACAGTACTCTAATAGCTTCTCTGAGCATATCACTAACGTCACACTCTCCTCCTACTTTCAACTCCGGCGTTCCAGGACCATTTGCAGGACTTGCCTCCTCGTCCATCTTGACTTCAATAGTTCATGCATTTGTCTGTTCTAGAACTGATAGGCTATAGTTGCAATCCTCTTCTTATAGGCATCCTCAAGGTCCACATGTCCCCTATATCCAGTCTGTTCTCAATGCTGCTGCCAGAATGATTGACCGCCTTCCTAAATTCTCCCACATATCCTCGTTCATGATCAAGCCAAGCTTGCATTCAGTTCAAAGTTCTTGTCTTGGTCCTTAAGTCCGAACTGGGTATACTGCTCCGAAATATCTCACAGATCACATTCGCTCCCCTCTTTCTGCAGCCTCTCATCGACCTCTCCGCTCATTGGACCGGCATGTTCTCTTTGTTCTGCGAGTTAGGACCACTATGGCCCAAACTAGATCTTTTGTCACCATTGGCCCTCCCTATGGAATGCCATTCCTTCCTCTCTACGTGCTACCATTCTTTTTGGGTCTTTTCCTACATCCTTCTCCTCGAAAACTTAAAGCTCATACCTGAGCTATTACCTTTTTCTACTCACGGGATCTCGCACTTGGAGCGCTACTGAATGGCCACTGCTGTGAGCGGCGCTATATAAGTTACTAAATTACTAAATGCAGTACAGTGCAATAAATTCATACGTCACCACGTGTAATGGTAATCAGACTATGTAGTGTATCCTAGTGCGATGTTGTGCAGTTCAAATAGTGTCCTATTACGAATGATCCGTCGTATGTTGTTCCAAGTGTGATCAGTCTTCGGCCGTATAAAAGGACCTCCTGCAATGTGTTTCGACAGCTCATCTCTCAACTGTAGATTGATCAGGCCAATAAGGTCTCCACGTAATTTGTGTCTTTGCATTGAATCGTCGGCCATATAAATGGTGTGGCGTTAAACCACCGTTGGCAAGAAAGCTTTGGCACTATACTGCAGAGACCTCAATGGCCAAACATTAATTATATAGGCACGTATTCCAGAGGGGTCTGTGTGCCATTTATACCGGTATAATGATCTGAACTTTGGAATTTCTATTTTGTTTCCTGTTCGGATTTATTCTTAAACAACAAATAATTCTTCTGGTCTCGGATCATTAATTTTACGAAGACTGGGAATTACGATTTGGAACAGTTACTGTATAACTACACCGTAACTACTCTGCTACGACTCGGTTACAACTCAGTAACTACTCGGTGACTATTCGGTAATTCCTCGGTAATTACTGCGTAACAACTCAGTAATTGCTCTGTAACCACTCGGTAACAACTCGGTGACTACTCGGTAATTCCTCGGTAACTACTCATCTAGCTGCTGCATATAGGGTAGATGCCATGGAAGCTGATGCACTGAAGCAATGAATAGCAAAACCAGGCGTTGAAAAGACATATCGACTCTCTTGCATCTCCAGAGACAACGGAGGTATTGGGTCCAATTTCCTCGATGAAAACAACTTAATTTGTTGGGGAAATAGCTCAGGTTCAGTCAGTGTTTTAGCTATTCAGCCAGTAATTGAACTCTGCAGTCAATTTTCTAGCTATTCATTCAGAGATTAAGCTATTCAGTCAGTCTTTTAGGTATTCATTCGTTTATCCAGTAAGCTATTTTGTGAAAAATTTAGTCATTATTCGTAACCCATTCAGTCAGTCACTTAGCTAACCAGTCGGTCGTATGGTAGGACATTCATTGAGGCATTTAGTCGGTCATTTTGGCGGCTTTCGTTCAGTCATTTTTAGTCGGTCATTTTGTCTACCACTGAGTCATTTAGTCAATCTAATCTCTTCCCATGGCATGCAACATGACTGGAAGTTCGATTGCTTTGCGGATCCTTCCGTGTGTGCTTCGTCGCTTGAGCCGGTCAATCAGTTGGGCTGTTTTCGCGTGACTTCAATGCACGATCGACCCTTCTCCTCTTCCCTGCCTTCCCCTCCGCTCACTCTTCCCATTTCCTCTGTCCAATCCGATCTAAACTGGCCATGGACTGTCAGAATATACATCTGCCGACTGTCAGGCGTCGCCACATTTTCCGTTCCCATGGAAATGCAGTTCCGGTATAGCTAAGGTTGACGGCAACGAGTCTATGTAGACAATTTGTAAATCATATTTTCTGTATGTATTTGCATACATACATGTATACAAACATACATACAATCACACATACACTCATACATACACACATATATACATTCATACAGATATGCATACATACGTAATGCATACGTACATACATACATACATATACATAATTATATGCATGCATACATACATGCATGTACTCACATATACATGCATACAAACATACAAACATGCAAACATACACAAACATACATACATGCACGCATGCATACAAACATACATACATACATACATACATACATATATACGTACATACATACATACATACATACATACATACATACATACATACATACATACATACATACATACATACATACATACATACATACATACATACACACATACATACATACATACATACATACATACACACATACATAAATACATAGGCCTACATACATACATACATACACACATACATGCATGCCTGCGTGCATATATATATACGTGCGTACACAATAGGGACAATTTCCCGATGTACCGCCAACTCAGTGCGTAAGTCGTCTTGACAAACATTCGACGGCAGGTCATCTTCGGTCAATAGAACGTCGGCAAGTCTTGAGACTTTGCAAGCGATCGAAACTTAATTATTCACAGTCGCAAATCGACCCAGACAAGGATAGTGACAGGGATTCACATACAAAGCCGAATTCCTTCGCAGAAATTTGATCAGAATTTCCGCCAGAATCGTCTTCTTCGACTGACCTAAGTAGGTTTGCTGGTCTGTCGGTCAATACGTAAGAATATTCAAAACAAATAAGTTTCGAACAGCATTTCGTTGAAGTGGATCCATATGAGTGTCCTTGAAGGCAACGCTTGAACGAAAAGCGACACTATCACTTTAACAACTTATAATCATATATCCTATATTAATATTAATAATTAATATTTATTCTTTAATGAAGCGCCTGACAAACGCACTGCGCTGTACACGCACATGTTATGACTTGTAAACAATTCACAAGAACATAAATTACAGAAGACATAAATCAACAATGCAACAACTATGACCATCTACGATACTTAAAATTAATCCTTATTCTTCATACTTATTATTATTTATTTATTTTTAAATTAAATTTGTAACGTGCGCACGGTCACACAGAAATGTGAATCTGAGGCGCGGATAGTCAGTCGCCAGAAGAAGATGCAATCAGGTATACCCAAGTGCTTGAACGCCAAGGAGAAATAGTGACTTACTTTAATAATAATTCAACGAGGTCATCTTATTGGCTTTCTCTGGTCATACATAAAACTAGAACTGTTCTTGGTTACAGTTTGCTTAAGTTGCTGGACCGAAATTTCTGTATTTGTTCGTTCTGCTGAGTGGCGTAAATCATGGGGGGACAGAGTGGGACTGTCCCTCAAAGTTTTGACTTAAGCCCTTCTGTCCTCCCAAAATCCGGCCCTCGTAGGTACTCTGTCCCCCCAAAGTTATGTATAGATTTTCGCCTCTGGTTCTGCTCCGTCGCTTGTGTCATTTCGTTCTCAACTTAACATTCCTTCGAAGAGCGTAAGCCTACCAAAAGCTACCGGGAAGTCAATGCAGCACGTCTTTAAAGTGTTAAGACGTAGGCCTACCATTTTCAGATTGCTTATCCACCTGATCTTCTGGGCTTTGATCTGGTTACAGGTTGCTTTGGGTAAGTTACTGGATGATGCCTTGTGCATTAGTTCCAAATTGACTTCAATTGCACAATTTGTAATTAAGTTGCATGGGATGATGGGGATAGTCTTTGAATATGGCGGATGATTTCGTACAACTGATGGGGGGGGCTACTTTTACACGAGGGGATAGTCCCTCCCGTTCAGATTCATACGGCCGAATACTTCATTTCGAGAAGAGGATATAATTTTAGGAGGGATACTCTATTTGGTGAAACAGACCTTGGAATAGTTTGAGCTCTGTGCAGAGTATAATGTGTGGGCCCCATGACACAAGTCAAATTGTTGTTCATTGCTACTCATTTTTTTAGTAGATTGTCAACAAGTACAAGTAAGATTAAACTATGCAAGTTCACCTCTAACGGAATAATAGATAAGCTACTTTTTCACAGAAATGGAACTTTCCTTGCTTTCTGTGCTGCAAATTCTGTCATTAATTCACTTTAGTCCCTTGCGTTCTTGGCTTTCCTTTTCGCTGCTCCGGACAGATAATTGTACGGTTTCTTTGAGGCCATGATGGATCGGTGATCTTACAATGAAAAATAAATTACATGAACATGGAATGATGGATTAACTGTTACCAGCAAATTCTGACAACCATACGTATATATATATATACATTTAATATAAAAAATATATATACGCATGTGTGATAAATAAAAAACCATGAAAAATTAAATCGTTGAAAATGTAAAATAATTAATAGAAAATAATAAACAAAGGCACCGTATATACTCGGTAACAAGTCCACCACTCCACCTCGACCCTTAAGGTTTCGACCTTGGAAATGGAAAACGTCTGCGATTCGCGTATTATTCGATGCTTGTTTTATAAGTATAGCCTGCAAATCTGAACATTTCACGTCTCTTTTAAACCACCAACTAAACGTGAAAGAAATTATCTACAAGAATAACGAACATGTGTTTTGCGCATATTCGTGCACATGTCATCTATGAAATCATGCGTCACTAATTAAACAGCTTCTATTTGTAAAACCCTTAAAATTATTAGAAACTATTTCTATAATTTCTAACTTGAGGCTAAGAGCATAAAATAAACAATTTTCTCTACTGGGATTCTTTACTGTATTCGCTAAGTTCATTGTTTTCGTTTTTAGATCATGGTGGAAGTTTCGTTATGAGGATTCTTGGATATCCAGGAAGTTAAACATTATAGCGCTAATATATATTTTAAAGAAACTAAATTATTGGTACCATTTGACTTTTATTTAATTAACAAAAGAGAAGATTTAATTGAAACCATATTATTAGGGTGTCTTGTTGACGTAAATTTTCTATGACATTTTCGGGGCCCCCTAAGTTACGGACCTTGTGCGACCTCACTGTTCGCAACTTCACACAACGGTAAGGCCGTTCTTTCTCTAACCAATCCTCAAATTCGTTGCAAGCGTTATATTTATATATATATATATATATATATATATATATATATATATATATATATATATATAGTTATATATAGTTGACAAAGTGTTGTTGAAACTTTCAAATTCCCCTGGGATTCGCCAATGAAAGAATGCAGACTAATTCGTAAATCCAATTTAACGGTTGCCTTCCAAACTGTAAATTGCGCGTTATTTCCCCGAAGGCCCTTCCCAGCCAGTGTAATCCAAAGAGGAATTCGACCAATTGAAGCCTATTTTGGAAGAGCACGGTAATAACGCTTTTATTTCAATAAACTTCACCGCTAACTTTGACCTATATCAGGAGAAATTCAGAGTTCTCGGCATATATATCGATTGCCTCATTATGTCGCTCGCAAAATAGTATTACCGTCTGACAAGCAATCCCTGAAACGCGTTTCCGTAATGCGATTCGGATTTAATGGAGCGATGATGTATATACGGATCTTGAGCTGTTGGACAGCATGTGAAGACCCAATTGTTACTATACAGCCACAAAACATCCTAGACATCCACACTTAACGTCGGTCTATATATTCTGGGCACGAAAATGATAATGTGAAAAAATGCAAAGGCAGTTTCCGAGAAATCAATCGTTGATCATAGACGGTGTATTGTTACGATTGGATGAATTGGAAGAACTATTTTTCTACGCAGTTGGAATTGTCATAGTCTATTGAGATTTCACGAGATTGTTATATGTGACATTATATATAATCCGTTCGGACATGATCATGTATGAATGTAAGTAAGTAAGTGTAAGTATATTCTTTATTGAACCAGTTGCAATCCGCATTTGGTGTACATACATCATATATAATAAACAATAAACAATCAGTCAATATGAATAAAGTATTCTAACTATAAAAGTTTTTTTTTATTATGATTAGCTAAAGGTAAAACACGGTCATGTGACCGGGGTCGAAAGGAATAGGCCAACAGCTTTTTTGGAGGAAGAAACCTATGGAGAACAGGGCCCGGGTTTGCCAGGACCGCCGAAAACAAGCAGGTGTCGGCTTTAAGGCATAGTTGTTCAAAGGTTGGGCTATCACTTGGGAGGTATCGCTGACGGATCAATCTGTTCATTACAGACTGGAGCATTCCCTTCTCCCTTTGGCTGGCAAAGCCCCACCATGCCGGAGCAGCATACAACAGGCGTGCCACCGTTGTCGCCCTCACCACATCGTAAAGCCCAGGGCCAGATGTATGTATGTTAGTATGCGCAGGGCATACATGGATTGCCTAGCCCTGCAGCATATTTGGGCAATGTGTATCTCAAAACTTAAAGTTTCAGTGCATAACCCCCAGTACCTTCATGCTATGTACTCTGGTCACTCCCGGGGTGGCCGCAGGGGCTGACACCCGCAATCTCCTCCCGACCCCTCTTACAATCATCTCTTGCGTCTTTTTATGGTTTAGTTTTAGGTTGCATGTTTTGCCCAATTTGTCACATGTTCTAGTTCAGCTGAAACAGTGGCACTATTAGGAAGGTATCAGTAAGTAGCTATCATCAGCATACTTTAGTATTATATTTCCAATGTGAATCGTCTTGAGCTTAGATATTGTGATGATAAAATTATTTGGGCCAGAACCTGAACCCTGTACAAAACTAGAGTTGATTTTCATGAGGAGAGATGTGAAGCCGTTGAATTTAGTTCCATGGCCCCGATCCTCCAGGAAGGCCACGATCCAATTGTAGATGCAATCAGGAATTTGCATCTCCGCCAGTTGCTCAGCCAGGTACGAATGCCGCACCATATCAAAGGCTTTGCTAAAGTCCAAGGCAATGAGATGAACATACTGATTTGCTTCTAGTAGCTCCAAAAGATTGGTTGTTAGTGCTGTTAGTGCTGCTGTAGTGGATCCTGTTGGTCGGAAGGCGAACTGGTCTGTGAAGTCTTGATTTAGCTGGGGCTATAGTGTATGTCTGAGTCTTAGTCTTCAAAAGTACTTTGCACTGGGAGCGTTTCTGAAAGACTGCGAGAAGCTCTTTATAAATGATCAAATACAATACTAAAGTATGTATGTATGTGTGTATGTATGTAGCCGTGTGTATGCATGTATGTATGTATGTATGTATGTATGTATGTATGTATATGTATGTATGTATGTATGCATGCATGCATGCATATGTATGTAAGTGTCGGGGCTTTTTATGGCACCCTTAGAGGACATATTCGAACATGGCTGTTTATGCATGGGACCTAAAGAGGTTAGACGAGAGTAAGCTTTAGGCCCTTAAGCAGAGCTCGAAAGATGGCTATTACATGTACGCAGAGATTGAACAATGTGTGAAAGTACGCAGTGTTCTCGTGTTGATAAACTGCAGCGAGGGACCAGACCGTCTCCACTGGTAGTTGAGATAAACGACTGACTGAGTTGAAATCGACAAGAACAGTTCCTAAATGTATGCTGTGGCAAAGCCGACCGACGTACGTACGCAAATATATGTATGTATGCATGTATGTATGTATGTATGTATGTATGTATGTATGTATGTGTATGTATATATGATGTATGTATGTATGTATGTATGTATGTATGTATGTATGTTTGCATGTTTGTATGCATGTACGTATATGTTTGCCTGCCTGCATATATGTATGCCTAATGCCTATCTGTGAGCATAGATGTCATTATATTTCGGCCTTTTGAATTGTGAAATATCTGTTGGTGTTACAATTGAAATGCGTAGGTTATCTCGTTTCGTTGTTTCGTTCCATAACAATTGTAATTCATTGTTTATCTTTTTTTCTCTGTCTTTAAATGCGTCCATCGTTTACCGTTCTCCGCATATGCGTGGTCCGGTTTCTCCTACTTATTGGTAATTGAATCCGAGACGGAAAAAGAAAATTGGATCTGAAAGTAGTGTCTACCGTCATTAGATATAAGTGTGGCAAAGCAATAGACGATAATGTAGCTAGAACAGTAGACACTCAGGTGGATAAAGCAATGGGCAATAATATGGTTAAAACTATAGACACTAGTATTGCTAAAGCAATAGACACGAATATGGCTAAAACAATAGGCATCAATATGGCTAAAATAAGAGACACTAATATGGCTAAAACAATATAAACACTAAGGTGGCTAAACAACAAACATCAACGTAGCTAGAAATTAGAAACAATTGTGGCTCAAGCAACAGACAATGGTGTGACTAAAACAATAGGCACTAATGTAGCTTAAACAACGTAGTTACTACAAGAGACACTAAAGATAGCTAAAACAATAGACACTAATGTGGCTAATCAAGCCTCATGACTTCTCTAACGCCATCGTCATAAATTCCAAGAGATCAGCGAGTAAAAACGCAATCATGTAAAAGCCAGGTCGAAATCCGATCAGAGAAACCATAAAAAGTGGAGATACACGAGTCTTAAGTTATGGACCTGAAGAAGAAGAGCAGTCCCTAAGGCTAGCCCTGAAGCAGCCATGGGCATAAAGTGTTAGCGACTTCATTTCCTTAACCTCGGCATATGAAGGCGGGTGGCCAGTCCTCACCCTTGCCGTCTCATCTTCCCACCGACAGTGCACATGTAGGATACAGTCAGTGTACTCATTACAGCTGAGTTGGCTAGGGAGCGCACACAGAGCAAAAATCTCGAACCAAATTTCTGCCCTGGCGCGGGATTTGAACCCCCGACCTATTATTAACAGTCCAGCACGCTAACCACTACACCATCGAGCACCACTTTCACTGAATGAGAGGAAAAATTGACAGAACGAATGAGAGTGCAGCGAATTCTAAGTTAGAATTCGCTGCACATTTGAATTCGTTCTGTCAATTTCTAACGCTGTGGATCAGCGACCGTAAGGGCTCGAGTACCCAACACTGTTCGGGTCACGGCGTCCATACACAGAGTGCAATATATAATACGTATGAGGGTGAGCGTGGAACAGAGATAGTTCCGCTCGACTGGTTCAACAATGGACGGGTTGCGTTACACTTTAACGATCTATATGCATGGACTTAGGATTCTGTACGTTGAGCTATGTTCTAGCACTGGATGTAAGTTGAAATACAATGTAAGAACGCCATAAAATATATTTAAGTTGGACATGGGAGGGAAGGAGGGAGATTGAAGTAGGGAGGGAGGTAGGGAGGTAGGGAGGTAGGGAGGGAGGGAGGAAGAGAGGTAGAGAGGGACACACAGACACAGACACACAGAGAGACACACACAGAGACAGAGAGACAAGAGCCTGAAAACCTCTTTACCAGTGAACTGGCCCGGGTTAGGGAGCGCCTCTGATTTTGAGTGGCGCTATATAAATATTCGTTTACGATTACGATTACGATGGGTAGCACTCCACACTTGGGGCAGAACCATTCTTCCGGAAGCCTGGTCCGCTTTGGTCTCGTCCGAATGAAGCTGTTATTCACGTATTATCGCCCAAGTTCAAGCTGACCTTAAGATTTGCCATGTATCACGCAGAGAGAGCATTTCTGCGTTCAGGAATTACATCGGGATAAAACTGAAATTACGACTGTTCCTCGGGTTGCATTTCCCTGTAGGGAGCAGACGTGATAGG
>JACEVL010000479.1:502102-509602 GCA_020284085.1 Aporrectodea caliginosa | reverse complement strand
CAGTGACGTGACTTAAGATAAATCAAAGAGGTGGCAAAATGACGGCGGGTACGACCACGCTGTGGACCAATAATGCCGGCAAATGTTATTTAACCAAGTGCTCATACGGCTTAGACGTTGAGCGGAAGGCGGTTAGTCGGTTCCAGAAGTGTCAGAAGCGTCACAAAGCGAAACGTATCCCTACGCCAAGGCCGTATTTAGGGGGTGTTTTGGATGTTTAAACCCCCCGAAATTAAATAATGTATAATACAAATATTGCATTTACTAACATATACGGTGTAAGAACTAAGAGCACTCATGTGAACTTAGATGATGCAGCTCTATACAGTGCTTTGAGAGCTCACAGCGCTCCTCCAAACCTTTATAGACGGTTGACTTGGTTTGCTTGTCGGCTTGTTCAAGAACGAGTGAACGTGGGGCGCGGTGGTGTAGAGGTATGTTCGATGCCTTGCAACCGGAGGGTTGCGGGTTCGAATCCACCTCAAGGGGGTATATTTGGTGCCTTGCAGCCGGAGGGTTGCGGGTTCGAATCTACCTCTGCCGCCGCGTAGGGACCCTGGGCAAGTCCTTCACTCGCAATTGCTCATGCGCTTCGGCGTGAAACTCCGATTCAGTGTCCGCGTTGTAGTCGGGAGCGCCTCTGAGTAGAAATCTTGAAGGGGCGCTATATAAATATCTGAAATGAAAATGAAATGAATGAAATGAGTAAACACCCCCCGAAACAAAATCCTGGCTACGGCCTTGCCCTACGCATAGCTCTCTGTATGACATGCACCAATAATAACTATGGCTATGAGAGATATGTGTATATATAGGGCCTTGAATAGCCGTAGAAGCGATGCATAAAGCTGCATAAACATTATTATTTTAATTTTTAAATTTGTCATTATTATTATTGGCAGTTGTATAGTAGCAGGAAGAGGAGGAAGAGGAGAGCAACGACGAACCTGTTGAAAGTAACGATCATGGCGGTGATAATGACGATGACGATACTGATGATGGTGGCGGTGATGATGATTATAATGATGACGAAGAAAGAGATGATGATGAAAGAGATGATGATGATGATTAATTGAGAAAGAAGATGATGATGATACTGGTGATAATGGTGGTGGTGGCGTTGGCGATGATCCGGAGGAGGTGAAGGACAAGGAAAAGACGACGAGGAAACAGCGAGGAAGCCGGTGTTTGAAAGCTAAATGCGTACAACCATGCAAACGCTTACCTGTGCCAGTTAGAAGACAAGGCGACGAGGGAGAGCTGTGAACCCAGTCATATGCTGAGTCTAGGAAAATGAAGTCACTAACACTTCCTACCTATAGCTGCCTCTAGCAGTGGAGACGCCAGGATTTCAGGTTTGGGGGCTAAAGCTCCAAGCCCTTCCCTTTTGTCCCCTCCCCTCTGTGATTTGCAGTGATTTCCCACTTTTTGAGGGGCTGGGCCGCAGTTAGGGGACTATCCCCCCTCTGGCGCCGCCACTGGCCTTTAGAAGCTAAAAAACGCTGGCTTACGCTACTGTAAGAAAGAAGTCATTAGTTGGCGTATATCAAGCAATGCTTCCTGTCGACGTGCGAGCCACCTGTTTTACGGCGTTGGCTGTAAATAAATGGTCCATCAACACCTAATAAACCAGTGACGACCTGTTGTGAAAATGAAGTCACTAACACTTCCTAGCTATGGCTGCCTCTAGGAGCTGGCTGACGCAGCGACTGAAATGGCAAACAATTGTTTTGTATTGTATTGTTTCTATAAATACAATGGCATGCAATACAACTGTTTGCAACAATGTTCTTATTCTTAACCATTGTCAGTAAGTGGTTAGTCGTAGTTACAGCCTGTCAAAGGCAGGAGAGAAATTTCGGTCTAGGAGTGAAGTTACTTCTGCTTGTTGATGTAAAAATTAACCTTAAACTATTAGCGTTGAACTGGCTATCTTTTTAAAGGCTACGGTTAAATGAAGATCCAGATTCTCCCATTGTGTACTCTCAACAAAACCCGCCGTTACAGCTCCTCTACCACCTCTGCCTGGTCTCTCTGGCAACCGGACTCGGAACTCCACTGGATATCAATATCTGGACAACCCCTCTGATATGACGCAGCACTCGCGAATGGGCTGGAGCCCTGCGTTTAGATTTAAATTAGCGCTATAGAAATTGTGAGTTTACGATTATGATTACGACTGCGATATTACTTCGTAGCGACCAGCGCTGGAAACCATGTGTGTTTCCATCTAATCGCTAGAGGCCGCTATTGACAGAAAACTTAATACTCGTAAGGTTCTGATTTTATTTTAATCATCATCATCAGTTCTTCTCGTCCGCCATTTGGCGGCGATGGGTACGAATAAATGAACTCCATTATCCTCGGTCATTTGTCTAGTCCCTTGCTCCCGTTAGTGTTAGTCCTTCGAATGTATTATCTTGCACGCAGTGTAGCCTATTGTGTGGGATTCTGGCAAGTGGCATTCTCTCTACAATCTACGTGTTCAAACCATCGCTACGATGGTTTCGTTGAACGACTTTGTCTAGCGCAGTGCTTCCCAAACTTTACAGTCTCACGGACCGGCAAGAATTAACTTTCTTTCCACTGTAGGAGACCCGGTGCCCAATTTATTATTTCTCTTTTTCGATCGCCTAAAATATATTCCTCAAACAATATTAGGCATATAGTCTATGTATTGAAATTATTTAAATGCATGTTTAGCCAATTCCATGACTCTGTTGCCCTTAAATACTGGCCTAATAATTGTTTTTAGCTATGACTTTTAAAAATATATTAGCCATTTCTTGATTCCGAGACAATTTGACCAGTTTCTTGACTCACTTTGCGGACAGGCAACTGAGGGCTCGCGGACCGGTACCGGTCCGCGGACGACCACTTTGGGAAGCACTGGTCTAGCGGACTTGTTTGGATACCTGCTGTCTAATGATTGTGTAATGTCATCGTTTCTTATTTTCTGCAATCGTGAAATCCCTGTGATCTTCCCCCAGTCAACTCAGATAATTTCTGCAGTAAGAATTCTTTTCTCATCTTGCTTTCCCATTGTCCAACATTCCGATCCTTGTAGAAAATCGGTTGTACCATTATCTCGTAAATTTTTGTCTTGATTAAATCTTTGTTAATTCCCTGCCTCTCCGCGTATCCTAATATTATTTTAGCTGCAAATAATGCATTTGTGCAGTAAATATGGGCGTTTTAAATCGCTGCATTGAATTTTGGGGTTGCGACTAATTCATGTAGTTTAATTACAATGGACAGTCACACAGGTCGCCCGATGTAACATTACATTGCAATACTATTGAATATTCATTGAACGCTAATCACAGGCAGAAAACCTTGTCGCAAGCACTCACTCAATCGAAGCGTTAGAATAATTGCAGGGAAGGGAGATTGAGAGCACGGAAATGAATGCATTTGTCAACAGTTAGACAGACAGATAGACATACAGACCGGCAGGAAGAAACGCAGTCAGACAGGCAGACTGACAGACAGACAGGCAGCAAGACATACAGACAGACAAAATAACAGGCATAGAAAAAGACATAAATACAAACTCACATGCAGGCACGCAAACAGAGAAGACAAACAAACAGAAAGACAGATATGCAGACGTACAATTACAGCCATTGGTAAAGACAGGCATACAAACTCCCAACCAGACAAACATACAAGACAGGCTGAACAATAGAACTGCAGAGATACAAAGACAAAGACAGAAACAGAGACAGAGACAGACAAGCAATGAACGAGACAGACAGCAGTAGACAGACCGATAGAAAGACAGATACATGTATGCAGACATAGAATGCCCTTGCATGTTCTGGGTCGTGTTTTTTGACACCGGACAACAATGAACTGAATACAGCGTGGGCCGAAATAAATGCCATGCATGTAGTTTTTTTTGAAGGATGGTGCCCCCGTTCGCATTAGTTGTCGGTAAGTAAGATTAATAGAGATGTTTGTCAGGATTTGTTTTCGATGGTATTCTGTAAATTGCAGCTAATGGCAGACCATCACAGGATGTTGTTGTTGTGTCGTCAAACCCATCTAGACTATACATAGACTAGACTACACAGTGTTTCCGTTACCGCCCAAAATGGCCGTTTTTTCGCCCGCAAAACGTCCAAAACGTCCAAATTTTTCGATGTGATAGCCGAAATAAATGAGATATATGTCCAAAAAATTCTAGGTCAGAGAGTAAATACGTCCTGTTTTTGGACTGTAACGGAAACACTGAGACTACATTATTATTATTTGATATATGTATATACTATATATCTGTAAATCTGTAATATTCATATATAATTATATCAATTATATTTTTACTTTGACTCTGTAAGACTACTAGCATATGCTGTAATACAAGTCCCACAAATACACACACAAACATATGTATATATAATATTTTTATATGATATACATACATACATGCATCCGTACATACATGCATACATGCAAAAATACATAGTCTAATCGTGAGTATCTGTTTGTTGCATTCTGTTGTCTGGTCAGGATCGCATGAGTCTTCAAAAGAGGCGCTACAAAATATACAATTATGATTACGATTATGAAAGTTTTAGTTTAATGTGCATGCTCTCTGGACAGATCTTAATTATGTCGACGACGTTATGGTGATATTTTCGACACCTCTTTTAACGTTGCTAATCTTTCTATATATAAGGCGTCCCACGATTGCATTTATGCTGATTTCTTAGTTGATGTTGGTTTTTCTGTTTAACGATTACCTGTGTGGTAACAAAGACCATTAGAAATGAGAAAGTGGAGTTCAAATTCGCCCATTCGTTCGATTCCTGCCTTCTGCCTTCGTTCGTAATGCCATTAACATCACATAGGTTAGAGCATAGAGCGCCTCTCTCTGCGCCTCTGAGTAGGTATCTTGAAGAGGCGCTGTATAAATGTTCGGTTACATTACATTACATTCTGTGAAAGGCGAGGGTCGGACCTACACCCCGTAAATAGTTCATAATTAGCTGTATTTCGTCTTGTGGAAGGGAAGTCTGGCGTTTGGAGACGTGAGACCATCAGTCAGTGCTAACCATCGACCTCCTCTGCCGTTAGAAGGCTTTGGACGGGGGTCATTACCCGTCTGTGCTTAGCAGCTCAGTGTGTTGGATAAACACACGACTTAATTGCACAGCCCCGGTCTTTGTTTCCCTGCCTTCCTCTCTGTCTGTCTGTCTGTCTGTCTCTGTCTCTCTGTCTCTCTGTCTCTCTGTCTCTGTCTCTCTCTGTCTCTGTCTCTCTGCAACTCTCTCTCTCTGTCTCTGTCTCTCTCTCTGCCTCTCTCTCTCTCTGTCTGTCTCTCTGTCTCTGTCTCTGTCTCTGTCTCTCTATGTCTCTCTGTCTCTGTCTCTCTGTCTCTCTGTCTCTCTCTGTCTGCTCTCTCTGTCTCTCTCTCTCTTTCTCTGTCCTCTCTCTCTGTCTGTCTGTCTGTCTCTGTCTGTCTGTCTGTCTCTCTCTCTCTGTCACTCGATAGCACTCTGTCTTTGTATCTGTCTGTCTCTCTGTATTTCTAAGTCTCATTGTCCTGTATATCTGCGCCATTGTCTCCTTGTCTCTCTGTCTCTTGTGGATGTCGATCTGTTTTTAGTGTCTCTCTCTGTCTTATTGAGTCTGCCTGCCTCCTGCTCTGTCTCTGTCTGTCTCTGTCTCTCTGTCTCTGTCTGTCTCTCTCTCGGTTTTGTTCAGCCAATACTCGCGTCTACACGTACGTATAATACCCAGCCCTACTATTAGAAGCCGATCTAAGCTGCAAGAGCGGTCTCACATATGTTAAAACGTACATGTACTCGGCCGATAATAATATCCTGTGGTTTCAGTCTTAAACTCGGCCTGGTACTTTTAGGGTCGCCCTAATTAATTTTGGTTCGATCTGAATATCATTGCCCTTACAGCCATGCAGCATTCCGCGCAGTCACCTGTAGAATGCTGACCATTGGAAATCACTTCATAGTTGTCTAAAAGCTGTGACAATCACAATGACGATGATGATGACAATGATGATGAGGTCCATTGGCTTTTGTGCCACCTGGGGATGAGATGAGTGAGGTTGTTTCCCATTGCCTTCCTCGCAGACAATTGTGGGTGAGCAACTTGTCCAGAGTCGCTTCGCAGTGGCATGAGGTGGATTCGAAGCTGCGACCCTCCGGTTACAAGGCACAGAACGTACCGCTACACAACCGCGTCCATCACAATATAAACCAACATTACACCTTATTTGGTTTTATTTCAAGTTGGGCTTTCAACTCTGCTTCTGGCTTTCGAATACGGTGTTTCTGGTAAAGTATCTAACGTCTATATATGCTTAACTGATTACGGGTAAGTTTTGGTGGCCAGCAGTTGATGCTTTCTGTAATGGACATCGGCGCTATATAATAGTTATTAATTGCAATTACTGCTGAACAACTTACTGAAAGCATCTGCTGATAGAGAAGAACGAATGTTCATATCTGTGAAGAAAATCTTCAAAGTTGGTTTCTGTCAAAATGGGAAGGTTTGAATTAAGCGCCTAAGAAAATAAAGGTGTACGGGTTCAAGGTCTCCTGACAAATTGCATTGTATTGCATCTGGGCATTTATAGAGCGTCTCTAGCAGTAATGACTATTCAGAGGCGCTTCCAGCGTGAGCACTCCGAGGAACGAAAATTTTTCAAGCAACGGACAGAAGTGGATAAACCACCTGCCAAAATCTCAGCCCGAATTTGTGGGGAAGGTTATTCCACAAAGAAGGACCCACAGTTGCAAAGGCGCGGCGTTGAGCAATGGCTGTCCTGGTCCGGGGACGAAGAGGTCAAATCTATCACTAGAGCGAAGGGACCTGAGAGAGATTGCAGAGTCCAGTTTATTACATAATTCATAACTCATATAAATGCGTAACAGGACTATAGTCGGCTACGAAATGGAGAGGAACTGTTAAAACCTCGTTTCTAATCAAAAGCATGTCTTGTCAGTGCAAAAAATAGAGATAAGGTTCGTTAGAATTTAAATGCAATACTTTTTACTGCAATCTTTAAAGTAAGTTTCTGTCATTTCACAGAACAAGGCCACGATGAATTTAGACTTACAGTCGACGCCATTTAAGTGCATAACGGATAAGTGCATAATTCGCTTATGTGCATATAGTGCTGGCCGATACCAGTTTTAATATGGGGTATTTCACTGGAAGACAACTCCGGATATATTATGCTATCACATAAGTGCATAATTCGGTTATGTGCATAGCCAACTATAGTCCCGCTATGCATTGATATGTGTATATAAACGCCATTTCATTGCATAGGCAGTTTAGAACATTTAGCCCCCTAGGGCCTGGGCGGTTCGCCCGTGGACAGCCAAAGTCCAGTGGTCTGCCTGAGCTGTACTGCGGCCCGTATCAACAAGTGACATAATATTGTTACCAGTCGACATTCCGGAGTGTGCAAACCGCATCATAAACACTCCGCTTAGATTTACTTCAACTGAATAGTTACGGAAGACATCA
>JACEVL010000479.1:472102-499602 GCA_020284085.1 Aporrectodea caliginosa | reverse complement strand
CCTTATAAATAGCCGTGCGAACGTGATCGCAGTTTGCTGTCGTCATAGAGCTTCAGAGGTTGGGAACTGAGCCAGCGGTTGTTGTCGTTTTTTTCAGACGGACAGAGGTAGCTATACTTGGACGAAGAAACGAAGATTCTCCTCTCCGTATTCAACCGGTTTTCTAATTTCGAAAATGTCTCACGCCAGCGAGGTCCGTGTGACGAGAGAGAGATCGAGCGAGGGACCGACCTCATCCGTCAAGACGACGACCTACGAGACGAGAAGCACCTACGAGGCGGACGCCCCCGTCTACAAGGCTATGATGACCCCTCGTCACCTGGTCATCAACCGCACGATGACCAGCGGACCCGCGTCGCGCTCGAGCTACTCCCTGGAGCGCTCGTCGCACTACGGGTCGTTGGGGGCCCCGTCCGGTGCCTACGCGGCCGTGACCAGCACCGGGGTGATAGCCGTGAAGAACTCCAGGGAAAGAGAGAAGAAAGACATGCAGGACCTGAACGAGAGGTTTGCCAGCTACATCGAGAAGGTCCGCTTCCTGGAGGCCCAGAACCGACGGCTGGCTGATGAACTGGAAAAGCTGAAGTCCAAGTGGGGCAAGGAGACGACGCAGATCAAGGCCATGTACCAGGCGGAGCTCGACGAAGCGAGACGCCTGCTCGACGATGCGGAGAAGGAGAAGGCGCGGCTGGAGATCCGGGTGGCGTCCCTCGAAGAGCAGATGGAGGAACTGAGTCAGAAGTAAGTTCTGTCGATTGCGTTTTATTAGAAAGGTATGGTTTGGTAAAGCTGTTCATCTGATAAACGCGTTTGTGAGGTTGTTAAAGAGGCTACATAAAGTTAAACATACATACACAGTACACACATGCATTTATAGTATACATACGTACTTATCTACGTATACGTACTTGTGCTCCATCTCAAACAACACAGTAACATAATCCAATGCACTGCAAGAGCCATGCGACACAAAACGTGGTTCAGCAGTGCGGCGCTTAGTAACTGCAGTGTTATGCAAATGTATTAGAAATATATAAAGCCGCCGCATATGGCCCCGACTCCATTGCCCTCTAGACCTTCAGTCACAGCGCAAAACTTCCACATCCGTTACATCCGTAGCCTAAATGTGGAGATCCTAAGCTACGTTCTTGGCATATATAGAGCAAGGTCACTGAAGCTAGACGACAAGGTCATCCCATCGATGATTGGGCATAGCATGATGATGATATGGATATTCGTTTATTTATCAAGCAAAGACACATCCGGTTCACAACTTACATACATAACATACGTGCTTATATAAGTATAGGCCCTATATATTGTGCGTCACCTCAAATAACATATAAACATAATCCAATGCACTGCAAGAGCCATACGACACAAAACGTGATTCAGCAGCGCGGCGCTTAGTAACTGAAATGTATTAGAAATATATAAAGCCGACGCATATGGCCCGGACTACATTGCCTCTAGACCTTTATGTCAACAAAATATGACTTATGGGGTTTGGAAAATTTGACAAACTGTTGTTGACAAGGGGCAGGAGCAAGGTACAATTTGACGTCAAAAAGGTTTTCCCAATGAATCAACACAGACCCTTCAGAATGGTAGCGAAAACATTAAGTAATGCTAAAATGCATAAAGTGCTTAATGTTTAATACTACTAAAACTGCACCGGAACTAAACTCATATATTTTTTGATTCCGCAACGCCGTTGCATTTTTTAGTGTAAAATTTATTTGAAAAAATGATTCTACATGTATTGAAGCCATTGTGTTTCTTTTTTTGTCTAGGAGGGTGTAACTTCTGGGATTGTTGACATAATTTTTATAGGGTCCTTCAATATTTGACAGTTGTTGATCAAGGAGAGGGAGGGGTCAAAAACTGCCTAAAATTTGTTGACATAATTAATGGACGACCCCTTTATTATAAATAATTCATGTATATATTCTTGAATACCTTTGCTCAGTGGTGAAACTAACGTGTGCCATTGTTGGCATTCGCAGATATTTCCATACCAATAGTGTAATGCACTCAGCTACGTGAGCCAGAAAGGACAATGATCGCGCATTTAATATCCGAGCTTCACATTATTGACTTTGTCTGAACAATTCACGCGATAACCGGCTCCAACAATTCTACATTGATAGACTCACAATAGAACAATTTAGGGTACCACTAAAGCTAGTGCTTTAGCTAGGCTCGGGTCAGTGTTCAAGACTTATACAGTGATTCCTGCACAACACACGCACAATAGAACCATTTACGATTAAAACTATAGTCTTTACTAGACTCAGTTCAATGTCTAAGATTTCTACATTAATACCTATAACAACAGGTTCACAATGCAATAGAACCAGTAACCATTAAAACTAGTGCTTTAGCTAGACTCACTTCAATGTCCAAGATTTCTATATTGATATCTTTACAACAGACTCACAACTAAAACTGTTTACTCATCGTAATGAAATTTCTCAAATTCCAGACATCAGAAGTTGCGTGTTAGGGCACCACACAGTTTCGTTCATACGAATCTGGTTTTGATCGACATTCTTCATTTCCAATCACCGACGGTTGCTTATATCGATCTGCAGACAGATGGGTCAGGATAGTTCACAGTAGAAAGAGACATCCGAAATTTAATTTCTTACAAACTGCCGAATAATGTCTATCGACTAATCAGCATTCGTACATCGATGCTACCCACTCAAATTGAAACCAGTAACTCATCTCAACAGAAATAATCTTTCCATTGTAACGCCTCTGGTTTAGAGTTAACAGAACTCAAAGCTTTGACTTAGCGACGTCGAACCTTTACATTTTCTGAGCGGCAATTGCACGCTCTGCGATTTACTTTTACGATTACAATACATGTTTGCGCTCAGCTGCAAATTAACTCAGCGATTTAACTCTAAACCAGCACAAACCGGAAAGCAAACTTTCACCGATGAAATCAGTGCTTTAGCAACGTCCCGTTCAGTGTCCAAGACTTCTACGTCCCGTTCAGTGTCCAAGACTTCTACGTCCCGTTCAGTGTCCAAGACTTCTACGTCCCGTTCAGTGTCCAAGACTTCTGAGATCTATCGTCCTTTGAGAACCATTGTGTAGAGAAATTTGAATTACTTTGTGGGATGACAAATTGTCTTTTTACACATTAGATTCCACTATTTTTGTCTCGTCTTCAGACCCTATGTGGAATCAGGGTTTGATTACTGTGAATAAGCTGGTTCCGACTTCGTTTTTTGGGCGCTGTAGAAATCTCGAGATTACGATTACGATCTAGTGCAGTGGTTCTGAACCTTTTCAAGGGAGCTGAACCCCAAGAGAAATCCATGACCACTCACCGAACCCTTAAGTTTGAGCAATAATTTTTTAACTATACTGTATATATTTCAGAGGACCTCTGCTGAACCCGTGGCAATGGCTCACCGAACCCCAGGGGTTCGGTCGAACACTGGTTAAGAAACACTGATCTAGTGGGTCATCCAATTTCACGATTTTCTTCTTTCACAATATGGATCATGACAGACCAAGCGGGGTACACGACAGTCTAGTGAATAGGGTGCTGGCCTGTCAACTGATAGGTCTATGGTTCAAATCCAAACAGGGAATATACACGTCATGTATACATATATATAGTTTAACGACACTGTGTCATAACAAAGATGATTAGCGTCGCCCTCCTCCTTTCTCCAGACTTGAGACTGGCACTGCAGAGTTCTACGCGTTACAGTATTACACAGTACACCAGGATTGCTTTGCAATTATGCTGAGCACTAGACTGAACTGCACAATGCCCTAATTCGCCTGCGGCCACTCATTTCAAAATCTGCTTTTTCACATGGGCGATAAGAACGTGCCGCATAGAATTAACCAGCCGGGATCTGCTCTGCTTCCACGCCGTCTGATTATTCTAAGCAATGCTAATTTATTTGCAAAACAACCGTTCATTTGCATGAGCCGAAACCTAGAACCACTGAAGTATGCCTCCACCCATATACTCACCCCTCCACGGAACGGCAGAATGGCTTAGAGGCGGGCAGGTGACTTTTTCGCAATTTCCAAACGCAGCGCCTGGTGTATAATTGATAAAATCAAGGTGTGCGGTCACGCATTGACCTGCTGCAGCTGTAGACTGCTGGACTACAGACTACCGGTCTTTGGGTGTAGCTAATCCGCGAACTGATCTCATACGGTTGGGTGTTATATGCGAAAAGCCATATTGAAATCATTCGCCAAACACAATGCACGAAAATCAGTCGCAAAAGATAACATCCATCCATCCATCCATCCATCCGTCCGTCCGTCCGTCCATCCGTCCGTCAGTCCGTCCATCCATCCATCCATCCATCCATTCGCCCATCCATCCATTCGCCCATCCATACATCCATCCATCCATCCGTCCGTCCGTCCGTCCGTCCGTCCGTCCATCCGTCCATCCAGTCCGTCCGTCTGTTCGTCCGTCCATCCGTCCATCCGTCCATCCATCCATCCATCCGTCCGTCCATTCATCAATCCATTTCATTCATATATCCGTCCATCCGTCAGATCCGTCCGTCCATCTATCCATCCTATCCTATCCGATCCATCCATCCATCCATCCATCCATCTATCCATCTATCCATCCATCTTTTCTATCCATCCATCCATCCATCCATCCATCCATCCATCCATCCATCCATTCCATCCATCCATCCATCCATCCATCCATCCATCATTCTATCCATCCATCCGTCCGTCCGTCCGTCTCCGTCCATCCATCCATCCATCCATCCATCCATCAATCCATCCATCCAGACTGAAATTAAAAGCGGCTCCAATTTATATATGACAAAGTCTTGCTAAAACATAATGTTATAGGTTCAACTGTATCGTGTGATTCAGTTGTATTAGGCTACCGGTACATAGATATGATACAAAGACTAGCACGTTGGGTAAATTTGAAGGCTGGATATCCTCTTTGACATGAGCTATTTTACAGCGGACCGTTCAAGTTATTTAAAACACGCAAAAATCAGTTTGTTTTTTTGCTAAAACTATTTTTTAAAAGTAATTCTCATATGCATATAAAATTAAGCGAGTGTCACAGGTTCATGCTGTAGCTTGCTCATATAGACTTATATCTATGCTATGGCTCAAGCTCGTTCCTTTGCTTCAATTGGTCCCTCTCTTTGGAATGCTCTTTCTCCTTCTGTTCGCTCTAAAATTCTCTCTGGCAGTCTTGCTTTTCTCAAAACCTGTTTATTTTCGCGGGGCTTAGCACACTGGGAGCGCTTCTGAACGGTTCACCCTACGAGAGGCGCTTGACAAATACTCAAATACGATACGATACGATATATCACTCCCGGTTTTATAGTACAGTTTGTGCAAATGTGAAACTACATATAAATTGATGGCAATAATAATAATAATTAATAATAATAATAATAATTAATAATAACAATAATAAATGATAATGTTGCTTTTATAATAATAATAGCCTAATGGTGGTAGTAATAGTAACAGTAATATAACAACAACAACAACAATAATAATAATAATAATAATAATAATAATAAATAATAATAATAATAATAATAATAGTATAATAATAATAATAATAATAATAATAATAATAATAATAATAATAATAATAATAATAATAATAATAATAATAACAATAATAATTCTTAAAGCATAATAATAATAAATAAATAAATAAACAAACAAATAAAAATTGTATTGTATTCATATCCGAATTAATCGTTTGTCACGTGAATACTTTTTGTGTCGTATTCTGACCTTGAATGGCGCTATTAAATCAGCCAATCGCGTTAATAATCAAATAACCCTGGTCGGACTAAAACTAAAACGTTGTCTCTTGGCATGTGTAATTCTGGGTGTCTGGTAACACGTGATTGGTATGACGTCTGTACAGTAGGTAAAAAATATTGGCAAACTTGTTGACGTTTAAGGTAGACGCACCAAACCATGTGACAACAAAATGGCCGACGTCTGGCAAAAATAGGGCGACACAGCCCACACGTAGTCGAGAGAGACATAATGAGCGATATTATCAGTCGTTAACAATTTCCATCACCCGAGATAATCGATCCAAGTGGCTTTGATTTTATCCGTCGGGAACGGTAATCGCACCGGAAACAATTGCGCAGGAAATTTCGAATATTGCCGTTCTCATCAACGTTCCAACTCGCGTCCAATCGACATATAATATAAATTATGGACTGAACATTCGGCAACACCTATTACGTACGCTCCGACGCCATGTCATATGTATTGCTTGCGCACAGAAACCCACAAGCCATACAAGCCCAAGTCCTGTCAACATGACATTGTCCTCTCTTCAAGGTTTAGGTAATGCCAATTGGTCTTGTGAAAGCAGTAAATTTTTCGATCGCTTGTCGGCTTATTGGATTGTCCAAGGTCAAATTGTTTAAAGCAGAGGAATGACAGTTAATTAAGATGACTTTCCACAGTGGCAGGGCTCGGAGAAGTTTAGAAACTAAATGCAGAAAAACATTATTTGTGTAAATGAATCAGTGAATTAGTTAGTAATCCAACATAGAAGATATCGACACAATGATCCCTGTCAGTAAAGATTACAGTAGCAGAATGTTTCAATAAAATCATACATGACCTTATTTATTACCCAAGTAAAAAAATGGGCATTCGACAAAGCATTTCTGTCATCATGCGTGTTAGACCTGTAATAAGCTTTAAGTATAGCCTACTACGAAAATCTTAAGTTGTTGAGTTCTAACATTCTTCTTTTATTGTTAATTAATAATCATATCCATAATATAACTAAAATGAAGTTTGTTTATTGCAAAGATTTTGCAGCAGTTAGCTTAAGAAAAGGTTTAGCCTCTTCCCATTCTAATTTCGTCTACTGTGAAAACTTTGAAATTTAAAGCCGAAAGATTAGGCTATATTTCTCTGCTATTATTATTTCCGTATTCAGTTTAAAAGATCTCAGGAAATTGACAATTAGCTGTAAAGCGGACATGTGTGGGTAGACGTCAATTTCTAACTTCTATTTGACTACCAACCTCAAAATGTCATCGTTTGGAAAACCTGAATTTGCCTACAGCATTGGGACAACCAGATACGCCTGCGCTGCTAGGCATACGCATAAGCGAGCAATATAATGGCATATCCAGGCCAGGGACTCGTGCATACGAAGCTAGAGTCAGAGCCGAGAGGCAAAGTCCAAATTATTACGACTGAATTGCCAACAATTGACAATCATGTCATGCAAAGTGTCAATTACACGTATCTCACTAACGGCTACCAACCAAGCCACCAGCTCTGGGCCATTATGAAGCCAACGATGTGTAGACTACACCGCTTTCCAGCCTTTCCTACAGGTCCTACCCTTTCCCGAGCAAAAAATTCTGGTCGTGGGATCAGAATGCTCAGCAGTTTTCAACTTAAGTCAGCCATATATATTTTGGGAGTCTGCTCTGTAGTGTTTTTCGTCATCCGGGCACTTTTCCCACGCGACAGGGAGAAATTACTCTCTGATCATTACTCTGAAAATACGGCGGCACAGATAGCGTGCTATGGTACCAGCCATTCGGGTTTAATCCAATTCAATTCAATCTATGCCATTTATTCTAGTCTATTATATATTTTAGAGTTATCCGTTTTATCAAACCATATGTATCAATCATATGACAATCATTGAGTATCCAAACAACTCGCTGGGCAAAGTTGTTCAACGAAGACTCCGATGGTTTTGATATGTATAGAGAATGGCAGTTGACACAAATCGATCCATCCACCCATCCACCCATCCAGCCAGCCAGCCCAGCCACCCACCCTACACAACACCAACCAAACAGAAACCAAACCTATCTACCCAAAGCTCACCCACTCACTCACTCACCTATGCCGTGCTGGCGTGCTTACTTCAAATGAAACTTTTGATTGAACCTATTCATGCCTGTAATTACTTATTCGATTTCTGATACGAGAATTTCATATTATCTCAACGGAAATTTGCAATTAACGACCACTAGGGTCTACACTGAAAGTTCACATTCACTCTGCTGCTCTACGGAGCAGCTTTCGTAGCCTCGACTGTCCAAAGTCTGGCCCTAATTCTCCGTTTGTTTAATCAAAATGGATCGAATTCCTCATTCCTGCACGCACGCATCCACATAAGCGTGAACAATTCAAAGGCATGCCAAATATATGCTAATGTATTGATCTACTTCAGTGCTTACATACTGCCTACATACTTGCATACTGCCTACATAATTACCTACTTATTATTATCATTATTACAGTGTATAGCGCCCATTCAAGATTATCTACTCAGGAGCGCTCCCAGCCCAACACCTGTCGTGAATTAATTTGAATTCCATTGCTATAGATGAATACTGTCTACATCCTTGCATCCTGCCTACATACTCAGTGGTGGCGCTATAGCAGGGCAAGCCAGGGCAAATGCCCTATAGTAAAAAAGCCTTTGCCCTGGTCGTTGCCCTGCCACGAGTCTGCCAGTATTTTTGCCCTGCCTAGAATTTAAATCGCCCCTTGCCCTGGTTACTTGTATTACAGCCCTGGCTATGCCCTGGTTACAAAAGATGTCTGGCGCCACGTACATACTTACCAATACATTCGGTCTAAATGTGTTCCAAAGACAGACAATGCTAGGACAAAAACTATAATTAGACAGGAGCACAAAAAGAATCAGAAACAGACCGAGAGAGAGAGACAGACAGATAGACAGACAGACAGACAGACAGACAGATGATTATATGGCGTTATTCAAAAAATTGTTCCAGTGTGCGTAGGCCGACATAATGTTCATACCAAATGCACTTTCTAATCATGAAGTTTACCTCGAAAGTCAACACAACAGATCGCTCCATTACAGGGTGTTCAGAGTGCGCCAGATCCTAAAATTAAACTAGGGCGTATTTACCAATAAACACAGGCTGACGGTCTCCTATAGCCCAACAAAATGTACGACAACACGAACGAGTAAATTAAAGGAGGAACCTGGGATCAAAGAAAACGTGAGCAAACGAGAACAAAGCCTGATAAGTCTATTATAGTAATAATATCTTAATCCTAATCATGGGCGTTGACATAGTCAGGTTTTAGTTTTCAAATAAGCTTAGGTGTTGTCAGGCAGAGCCGCGCTTTCTCGGTTGCTGGCTCTGCGACTTGGAATGGACTCCCTGTGACACTTCGCCTGGTGTCCAGAGGCCATTCCACCATGTTCTATTATAATCTTGAGACTGTATTATTTAGCCGGGGTTTGGCCGGGAGCACTCCTGAGTAGAGCGCTATATAAAAATCCACGAATGAATGATGGATGAATGATTGAATAAATGTTAAAGTCCGATGGCACTGAGTAATCTTGTGTGAAGGACTTGCTCAAGGTCCCAGCACAATAACTGTCTTCGCCAGATGTTATCCAATGCGCTATCGGGCCCCCATAACTACATCACTACACTATACTGCAGTACCTTTGTGAGTTACCTAGAGGGTGCTATATAAAGTATTAAGTTACATTACATTACAGTGAGTTATAGTGATCGTCGTTGTTGTTGTGCTGTGAAGGTTGAACGACGCCAATCGGGTGATCATCGAATATCGGGAGAAGATCGAAAGAGGGAACCAACAACTTTCGGATTACGAGGCAGAGATCAACCTAATGCGAAGACGAGTAGAAGGATTGGAGACCGACCGCGAGAAGGACAAGAAGCTCATCGCTCAGCTCCAAGATTCGCTCAACAGGGCTCGCATTGTAAGCAGTGTTATTTAAGTTTCTGTTTACTTTTCAGTTTCAGTTTCAGTTTTAGTTTTCCTTTCAACTTTCCAGTTGAGTTTTAGTTATAGTTTTCAACACTTTTCAGTTTCAGTTTTCGTTTCAGTTAACTGAAATAGAACCTATAACGATAAAGTTAACTTAAATAACACTGATTATAAGAATCGTCAACTCCAAATTTTTAAAGCGATAATATAAAGCTTATCGCAGGGCACCAGCTTATTCACAAGCGCTGCGTCGAGTCAGAGAAGTGCCTGGAAGCTTTCTCCTGCTACGTGAGCATTTTTAAAATTCTGAATCTGCAAGCGGTCAACAGACACACGTTGTGTGACAGACAGTCACACAACACAGACAGACTTAACACAGAGGCACACTGTCAGAAAAGAATGTAGGTCTCAACAAACGAGAGGCGTCCCTCTATGGCAGATAAATATCCAACAATCATTTGAGTCATCATCATCGTCTGAGTTAACCCCGTGGGAAGCCACAGCAGCCAGTGTTCAGTGACCGTAAGAAATTAATTCAATTTAAGTCGATTAATATTCGGGAATGCACTTGATCGGTCAGTTGTCCTGAAGTTCACGTTCCTGAGTCATATAATTCACTTCATCCTCGCTCACATTATATTGGTTTTGTCGCCACACTGCTCCAGGTATGCATGTATGTACGTATGTATGTATGTATGTATGTATGAGTGTATGTATGTATGTATGTATGTATGTATGTATGTATGTATATATGTATGTATGTATGTATGTATGTATGTATGTGTGTGTATGTGTGTGTAATGATGTATGTATGTATGCATGCATGTATGTATGTATGTATGTATGTATGTATGTTTGTATGCATGTATGCATGTATGCATGTATGTATGTATGCATGTATGTATCGTAAACTCGAAACTTCTACAGCGCCCACAAAAGCGAAGTCCCGGGAACCAGCTCATTCACAGGCGGTGAATGTATGCATGTATGTATGCATGTATGTATGTATGTAAGTATGTATGTATGTATGTATGTATGTATGTATGTATGTATGTATGTATGTATGTATGTATGTATGTATATGGCCATCTATATAGCGCCTTACAAGAACCTCACGAATGCGCTAAAGACTTTGCCTATAGTTGCAACCATTGACTCATAATGCCATGATCATTATATCATTGACGCTATCGAAGTTCTTGAATTATTTTAAAATTTATTGTTGTTATTAAGCCATTGTTATACTTCTTTTTGTCTGAACAAAGGACCTGGACAATGAAACTCTGCTCCACATCGACGCCGAAAATCGTCGCCAGACTCTCGAGGAGGAACTGGAATTCCTGAAGCAGGTTCATGAACAGGTGCGCCCAGATTTGGCTCAATCAATCAATCAATCAATCAATCAAAATTTATATAGCGCCCCTTCAAGGTCTCTACTCAGAAGCGCTCCCGACCCAGACCAAGCGAGAAAAACTTTTAAAAAGCTGATAGAACGGTGAGGGAGGGACCCACTACAGCGAAAGCCCGATGCTTGGTTAATGAGGTTCGCGATCGTGGTACGTAGAGATCAAGCCGGTCAGCAGAACGAAGAGGACGAGAAGAACCTGGAGACAGCAGCTTACACATCAAGTCACAGAGGTTCTTAGGCGATAAGGACTTAGTAACTAGGAACAGGACCTTGTATTTGATTCGAGCCGAGACAGGGATCCAGTGAAGGTCATTAATCATGTATGTGGAGGTGTGTAAGTATCGAGGAAGACGTTCAATAAGTCTGGCTGCGGCATTTAAGACAGATTGCACAGAGGACAGGCAAACCTTAGGAAACCAGTAGGGAGTTACAATAGTCGATGCGTGAGGAGACAAAGGTATGAACCATGGTCGTAAAAACTTTGGAGGACACCTATGCATACCTGTATACAAGTATTTTGGAAGATACAGCTAGGTGTTTATTTTGGGTGGTATTGTTGCCTGCATGCCCGAGTACACATAATTATGAAGATATAGCTAGGTGTATGCGAGCATTTGCATGATCTATATATGGATTGGTATTTTTGGCCTGTGTAGGAGATGAAGGAGTTGGCTGCCTTGGCTTACCGCGATACAACTGCCGAGAACCGCGAGTTCTGGAAGAACGAGATGGGTCAGTGTCTGAGGGAGATCCAGACGGTCTACGACGAGAAGCTGGACATCATGAGAGGAGAAATGGAAACGTTCTACAACCTCAAGGTCAGTATTACTATTTTCCCATCGAAACAAAACTGTAGTGCCGATGGTGTGATGGTTATGGTGGTCACTGACGATGACGATAATGCTGACGATGAAACTGATTTCAAGTGATGATGATGATGATAGCGTTGCTGGTGATGATGACTACGACGATGAAAATGATAACGACGTTGATCAATAATGATGATAATGACGACGATGATGATGATGACGCAACGATGATGATAGTGACAGCGATGATATTGTTATCAAGTGCTGAAGTTGGCTGATGTATGTATGTGTGTATGGCCATTTATATAGCACCCTACAGAACCTCACAAAGGCGCTAAATAATTGCTGAATGTGTTTGACAAGCTTTTCAGATTGTTTGTATTACTGTCTTTGTGATTTGAGGTCATGCAATTTCGTTGCTATGGTAGCGCTGTAGTGTTTCTATGGAGATGGGTCGGTCGTTGTAGATACAAGAGTTTCGCACTGGTGCCACCCGTCAGAATATGGAGACGACTCACAGCAAGGAGGAGAACAAGAGACTTCGAACCCAGATCACTGACCTCCGAGACAAGTTCGGTGAATTGGAGGCCAGGGTATTCATCCTACGAATATCCATCTTAATATAATCATCTCATTTACTTCTTGCTTTTATTGAGTGGAGAGGTAAGTAAATCTGAATCGCGAGCGCGAGAAAATTCTGCCAAAAACAACCTGCCGATCATGCTCGAACTCGCAACCCGGAAAAGTCACCAATGGTAGACTCGCACACACATGTAGAACCAAACCAAAGGAGTCCAAATCTAGTCTTGGCAGTTGATAGCATGTTCAGTAGTTGCTTCAGCAGTTGAAATAACATTCACAAAGGCGTATAATGGAATTTAGTCGGAAACCCATCCTTCTGGCATAACTTGCCTAGCAACCTACGATGTGAGTTCCACGACCTTTCTTTGCCTTTGTATTCTGTAAGCGCTTGAAGACCATTGTGTTGGATTGTGGTTTTGCGTAGCCAGGTTGGGAGTGCCTTTCATGGACAACTGTTGAAGAGGCGCTATGTAAATTAGTGATCCCAATTACAATTAAAATTACAATTGACGATTGTATTACCTTGTCGTAACTTATCGTTTAATGACCATTTCGTCGTCTGTGCTTCAAGAACCTTCAACTGCAGCGAGAGTTGGATGCTCTACGTCGGGAGAAGGAGGAGAGGGAGAGGGAACTGGAAGACGAGAATTCACAGCTGAAGACCGAGGTCGCGAAACTGAGGGCGGAGATGGAAGCCATACTCAAGGAGCTGCAGGACATCATGGACACAAAACTCGGTCTTGAACTCGAGATTGCTGCCTACCGCAAACTTCTTGAAGGCGAGGAGAACAGGTGAGATATTACCTGTAATTTATTTATTAGCGTCTTATTTATTTATTGATTTTCATATTATTTATTCATCTGCTATTTATCTATCTATCAATTAATAATTAATTATTTGTTCATTTATTTTTTGCTTTATATCTTAAGTAAAGTGTATGGTTTCAATTGGAGGTTATGCTAATGTTTTCGTTGTCAACTTTTCGTCATTGCCTGCTTTTTAAATTATAATTATATCGTGCAGTTAAACATACCTTTTAGATTATTATATTCAATAATTTTTCTTGGTATGTGGTGCTAATTTTTTATGTTTATTAATGTTTTGTTGTTGTCGGCGTTTTTGTTTGAAACGTATAGAATAGCGTACATGTTGTCTAATTACTAATCGAGTAGACAGCAAAATAGTTTGATTGGTACGCTGCAGGGTCGGATTGAGACAGATAGTTGATACCTGGGTTACTAGCGGAGAAATGACCGATGGTAAGTTCTGGCTACGGAAGCTGCTTGTTTGAGAGCGTCTTTGGCTGTCATCATGCTCTCTTTTTCGCATCCAGGATAGCATTACTTTCTGCTTGCGTGATTATAGAATGTGCTTCTGACAGTTCTAAGAGGATCTCGACACACTGTGTTCAATCACGATCTGGACACTTTACAATAAAACTGTAATTTGTTCATGCCATACTTACAAAGGTAAATAGGTTGTCCAGTCACACGCACTTAGGCTTTAAGAACTTTTAAGCAACGCTTCCGAGTTTCAAAAATTTGCTTTCAATATATTTAAAAATTGCTTTACCACGTGATCCTTGGTAAGTTTAGTAACGGCACAAGTAACTCTGGCGCAATCTCGCCAATATTATGAGAAGAAAGATGTTGCGACCACTGGGTTGCGATTCGGGCATCAACAATGACCAAACAACCTGGCTATTGTGGAATATAGATAGGACCGGTGTTTGAGTTTGTCTCCCTGACTCTATTTTTATCTGGCGCTGAGTAATTTTGAAATTATTTACATTACATTTGCAACAGATAAGTTACTACAAAGGAATACACTTCCGAACTAGCACGCAGATTAGTATTGATAGATTTCGAGGTCTTAACGTTTCAAGCGCAATGATTATTCCGCAAAAATAGATCGAGTGTGTATAGGCAGCGCCGTATTTTGCCACAGAGTAACTGACATTTTCGCTGTGTTTAGCATGATTTGCGCTTGACCTTTCAAACTTGCTGTGATTTCCGATTCAAGAGTTAAGTCTTTGTCGAGTATGTTCTTTGATTTTTAGGTCTTTGTTGAGTATGTTCTTTGATTTCTGCTTAAACTTTCCTATTGTCTGAAATGATTTTGTACATTGTTTGGTATGTACTTTTCCGTTTCAATTCGCTTGCTGTTCGTTTGGCTGCTTTTATGTCTGTCTGTCTGTTTCATTCTGTCTCTTTGCCTGCACGTTCTTCTGCTCGTCTGTATCTGTATCAGGGTCGGATTGCGTCAGATTGTGGAACAGATTACCAGTAACCAGTTCTCATCCAACCAAAGCAGCTACGACAGTTATTTACTTTCCGAATCTGTCGGTGCGTATCTTCCGTTAAGATGATTATGGATGACGCTATGTAAGACACTAAATAGCAGACCTAGAACAGATAATGGAGTAAGTGTTTTGGTTTCACAGGACTATCAAAACCTTGGGTAAAAATTTTGAGACAGCTTACCACGAACAATTCATCAGTGCCATCGATTGATGGCTAGGCAGTAAGGGCGCTATATAATGCATAGCATTGTATATATAATAATAAAGTGTGCATGTGCTGTGAGATTTGCATGAATTGATTGCGCTATTCTTGATATTCGATAATTCTGTTTTTTAAGTTTGTTAGAGTTTTATTTTTTTCGCAGTGCAGCCTAACTTATAGGCCTACATCAGATTCAGATCTTCTGTTGATTTATAACATAACACAACCTATCATAAAATAAGTGAAAAACTTGTAAAGCGCAATTTCGAGAAAAACACACCAACAGGACTCCGACCAAACAGAGAGAACTCAGAAACAGAACAGACTTAAGACACCTTAGCCCGTTAACAATAATATTAATAGCGAATTTCCCACTGTAGAGCTTTCTGGAACCGCGCTACCTGGTCTGACAACTGACAATCTGTCAAAATTTTATTTCCCAGAAGCACAATGCGTATAACAATTATAATTTGACTTATTACATTTTGGTGCATTGGCTAGAGAACAGGGAAGGCTCAAAAGGGGCACAAGACCCGGTTAATTAGGGTCACCCCTTTTAACTATATTGGTCTTACATGATTTCCGTTAGAGTTTAGCCCATTAGGCCTTTTATAGTGCACTAGATGTCAATCAGTTGTTATTGCTTTGTGAAGCGTCCATCATTACACAGAAAACAGTACTTTGGGATCAGGATCCCATAATCAACAATGCAAGTAAGTGACAGACTGCGAGTGGTTAATGTGGGTATTAAAAGTGTTGTGCTCTATGTAGACTCTGGATCGCGGGTGAGTCAGGTGGTGAAGGGTGAGATGTCAGCCAAGACCACTTACCAGAGAAGTGCCAAGGGACCCGTGTCGATCGCTGAATGTGCCGCTGATGGAAAGTTCATTGTCCTGGAAAACACCGGTCGTAAGGTAAGACCCGACATACTACGTTACTCACCTCAAGGGGAGTCTATTCCCAAAGGCCACTGAGGCGACTCACCTCAGAGGAGTTGAGTTGAGTTTATTGAACCATTTTGCATTCAAGATTACAATTACATGAGTCTGGAGTCTATTCCCAAAGGCCACTGACGCAAACATGGAAGGAAAGGAAGGATCCAGAGGTTTAGAAAGGATAGGATTTGTGAAGACATTTCTCTGCCTCGATTGGTCATCCGGAAAAAATGCCATATTATCTGTCGCTGAAATTTCTCATGGTCACCTTATCACCAAAAAGCCCCAGCAATATATACCCTGCGACCGCGATCGCATGACCATTGTGTGCCTCTTGCAGAAAATCTACAGCGCAAGACGTTTATTGTTAGAATGTTATACTCATATTGACAGTTGATTGTTATTAAGACGTATGTACAGCAGACTGCGGATATGCAATTGGTTTAATAAAGAATATACTTACTTACGTTACTTATTTTTATGGAAGCCAGTGGAGCTCACGTATTATTAGGCTTTTAAAACATTTTATATGTTAATTTCAAAGACAATGCGATTTTTTAATACTGCCTCCATTATTTTGTGTCCACCCCGTATGGAGTTATTCTTTCCATAAAAATTCTGTTACCCATCGTCATCTTCTCCCCATTTTAGATGCCTCTCGTCCGCTTGCACTCTCCTCTGCTACTTTCCACTCACGACTGAAAAGCGAACTCTTCAAGCTATCTTAGCCTGATTCTACTCCGGCGCCACCACGCGACCACCATCATCACCGATTGCCAACGTAGCACCATGCTGTCTCATCAGCTTGACATCTCCGATTCTGACCTTTGGAGCACGCCCATGAGAATTTTCTCTAGTAAATAAGTGGAATGTTTATCTGTTGCCTTTATAAGTAGCTTACATAAAAGATTTCCGACAGGTATGGTGGTCAGGTTCATTAGGCAAGTCAAGTAACTTCATGGGCCAAACTTGGACCTGTGAGTCATTAGCGCTGAATAATCTTGATCTGCAAGTCAATATTCATTGAATCGAATCTAATATAATGATTTATATAGCACCTTTACAACAGTGCATAAGGTATCAATCGATAATCACTTTATAATGAATGATTATGGTAATCAATAAACACATTGAGTGATTGATTGGTTTGTTGATTGGTTGATTATTTTGATTGGTTGATTGATTGATTGATTGATTGATTGTTTGATTGATTGATTTACTGACTGACTGACTGACTGACTGATTGATTGAATTAAACAGCCCTCAGTGAATCAAGGCTCGATATTTCCATTCAATCACATGCGAGCTTACTCACATGTCCTACCCAGTACAGCATAGCTAGATATTGAAATGCAATCATGCAATATAAATATCTCGGTCACTGCTTAATCAATCAATCCGTTACTAAAATTAATAAGCTGTAAAACTGTGTCTGTAGGAGGAGCCACTTGGAGGCTGGAAGGTGAAGCGTAATATTGACGGACAGGAGAAGGCGGAGTTTACGCTGGACAAGAACTACATTCTCAAGGCCGGTGGAAAAACCAAGGTATACGATCACTTTAATATTATAGTAAAATCTTTATCATCACTTGGTGGTGATAGGTACGAATAAGTGATCTCCATTGTCTTTTGCCATTTGTCGAGTCCAGTGCTCCTTAGTGTTAGTCCAAGTGATGCTATGTCCTCATTTCTGTTGTTTCAGAAAAATCCTAACTATTGAGAAAGAATATGACGGACTATTATATTGTTCAGCTGGATTGATGCAAAAATAAATTCTTCATCATTGATTGTTCTAGTTTATAACTATGTATTGAAACAGAGTTTTCGCTTTAAGTGCTCGTTTTGGATATCAGCTAAGGGTAAGAACGGCTTAGTGTAACTGTTTATTTTCCACTTTTACGCAGTGATACATCTGTCGTCTTGTTGTGATTTGTGGCTAAGTGTTTCTGTCTGACTGCTTCTTTTAGATTTGGGCTCAGGGCCAGAAGCCAGCGTCAGCCCCATCATGGGACATTGAATCTAACTGCATAACCTGGGGTGTTGGTGCTAACATTACCACTAAACTCATCAACCAAGCGGCAGAGGTAAGAAGAAACAGCTTCGAAATAAACGAAACCCTAAGTTAATGCAAAGCAACCCAACATCCTAGACGCAGCATCGTGGCCGTACGGTCAACGCGTCCTCTTTTCATCTCTGCTAATGGGGTTCGAATCCTGAGCCCATCAAGTGCATTCGACATACATCGTGTTGTCGAAATGCTTGTTACGTCGGTACCCTATAACAGCCGTATTAGTTGGGTCCATATCGCTCCCGTAGCGAGCTACCATTTATACCAGTGGCACATTGCACGACCACTTGGATGTCTGGGCCATCATCTTTGATACGAATGCCTACTAAGAGCCAGCAGACTGTTCTCTGGGCATGATATTAGTCTTAAGATTTACTGCTAAAGTTCAAGCGTAAAACAGCAGGGTGGTACGTAGCTTTTATTTGCGCTAAGCATCCGGATTAGATATTCCGAACTTTCCGAAGTCTTTCCGATCAACCTAGAAAGCAGCTAATCTCATTTTGCTGAGAAAATATTGAACACTAAAGTAGCAGCATGCTCAAAGATATAAACACGCATTGTATGGTAATATTGTACAGGTTCTATGGCATAGAAAGAAGATAGAAGTAAGCAGCACGTTGATTCATGTTTTTCTTACAGGATCGTGCAACCCATATTCAGAAAACCATCTACACGTCGTAAATGATCGCAGGAGGATGCGTTAGGGTTGGAAGAATCAAGAGACGCTTAGTATGTAAATTATGCTAATGATTAATAAGTACAAGTCTGCAGAATCTTTGCGCTTATCTAGAATCGAAACTTCAGCACCAGAATCACGCAGAGGTTGTTCGGGCGATTGTCTTCATAACATGAACTGCCAAGTCTTAAAATGGCATCAGAAATTACGAACCTGAAGCCGCGCCTTTACCCCCCCAGTCAAGGGCTACTAGTTTTTCGGTTCCCAGCCTGATTTCGATTATACAGTACTTTTCGGTAATGTACTGGTCATGTTTGTGCACTCCACACAGTCTGGTGGTTTCGACTGTAAACCTGTCTTTTCAGCTAAACGATGTAGAAAGGCTTTAGAACGCTTCGCAAATTAAAATTAAAATCATAGTGACTTATATCAACGCCTACACATCTATTTATATCGAGGTTGTATGTATTTGCTTTTATTGTTAGGCCTACATGCATATCTAGTTGTAAATATGTGAGTATCTTTACGCACCCCAAAGTCATACTGGCATCTGGGTTTTAATTTGATTGGCATCTCAGAAGAGCTCTGATACCCCGGTAAACAGGTGTCTGAGAAACTGTCCTTGCCTCTGGGTGGATCTGGTCTTCAAGTAACGTCTGCTTTGTCTTTAGATTTTAGACTTTCAATTTAAGGCAATTTAGCAATACGCTTGTGTGAGTTAGACGAATCCTGACCATACTGTAGTAGTCGGTGCTGAATCGTATAATTCGTAATTTTCTTATACGTCGAGTTTGTAGCTTGTCTACGTTTAGAACTTAGACATCCAGTGCTAATTCGCGAGAAGTCTATAGTTTTACTAGAGGTACGGCCTCAAACAAGTATGTCTTGTACACTAGTTCTCTGGTCATGTTCAACCAAGTCCTGGCAAAAATTCGACTGGTGCCTGGAAAATAATTATGAGCATGGAATCCAAGCATACGTGGGCAAAGGCATATTATTATCTGCTATGCATGCCGAAGTAAGCCACAGAATTATGAGTAGTTTATTTTGAGTGTAGTTTTATATACGATGACGTAATGAACAAGTTGATAAGAACAATTATGATATATATACAATTGAGCACATATTTAAATCTATTCGATTTTCACTTTTGTAGCTTGAACTATATTATGCAATAAAATGAAAGTATTTTTCGTACATGTTTGACTGAAACTGTTAAAGCCTTTTCCCAGGGAGAGCTAGCGATTCGTTCTTTCGTTCGTTCACTCATTCATTCATTCAGGCAATAATTCATTCATCATTCATTGAAGGAAATTTTATAGCACCCATCTAAGATACCAAGGTAATCGATTGCAACCTACCGTTCTCTGCCTAACGCAGTCATTGTCTGCCAGTTGTTTGTCATCGCCCGTGAGTGAGGTCAGTGAGATAGCGCGTTTAATAATCAGGTATTTGGTTCCTAATGGGTGACTGTATCTTGCTACCATCTTTCCCCTACCTTTCAAAACGAACTTAACCGTTTTGATTCAAGGTTATCTGCTCAGTGTTTGGTCGTAATCGTAAATTTATATAGCTCCACTTCAAGAAATACTCCTCAGAGGCGCTCATTTTTTCCAGAGTTATAAGAAATACTCCTCAGAGGAGCTCATATGATGAACGTTTTGTTCTGACAGAACTTAAAAGACACTATAGGCTGGGTCCTGTGAGGCATTAAAAGACTCTATATCAACAATTTAACGGCGATAGTGTACTAAAAGTGACTGGGAAACCAATATTGCTCGTAGTAAAAGTGCTAAGCACTACGACGCAAAACATACATAGGCCTACATACCTGCTTGCACAGATATATACATGCTTACAATGGACAGTTATGTTGGATCAAAATTTATTTAGTCAAACACGTTACTGGCGTCAATGTTCAGCAATGTTCAGTGTGGGCAGAAAGGAGTGGCTAACAGTCAACCAATTGGCACCCCAACTAAGAAATCCTGCTGCAATCAGTCATTCAGTCAGAGAAAGTAAGCAAGTAAGTCTGTGAGTCGCTACTTGTGCACCATCTTCACTCTCTCTTCTTCTCTTAAGGGTCGCTCAGCCCTCCGTTCCTCTTCTCGGGGTGACTTCTTGGTTCCACATGCCCGCACTGCTACTATGCAGCGCCGAGCATTCTCTGTTGTTGGTCCAACAGCGTGGAATGTCTTGCCGTCTTTCCTTCGGTTATCTCCTCGCATTCACTCGGCTTCCTTCTATGCCCAATTGAAGACTTTTCTGTATGATCAGGCCTGGCTTGGGAGCGCCTCTGAGTAGAGCCCTTGAAGAGGCGCTATATAAATTTTATGATTGATTGATTGATTGATTTTGCTTGTGCATGAAGTTTTAGACTTTCCGATCAGAGGTTATGCACGCACAGACTCAGTTCGATATAATTATAGTTCTGCCCCAACTAAGAAATCCTGCTTCAATCAGTCATTCAGTCAGAGAAAGTAAGCAAGTAAGTCTGTGAGTCAGTTATTGCTTGTTAAATTTCGAATTTATATAGCGTTTCTTAGAAATAAGAGAAAAAGAAATAAGTCGACAATTTCTTTATATCAGCTTCATTTTAAACAAAAATACTGGTCAACACTTTGAAACAGATTTCATCAGAAATGCAATAAGTACATTAAACTCACCAGCATTCACGTTAAAATATCTCTCGTCAAATGTTAAATTAATATACATTATATAATGACATTTAATTATGCATCTCGTGATAAATTTCCATAATATACAAAGCATATTTGCACTAACATGCACATATGTAGACTTATTGATATAGGTGATCATGTTTTCGACAAGAACCATAATTATACATGTATGCGTACAATAGATATAGGCTACCTGTAGGCCTGTGTCTTCACAATTGGGGCGTAATGTCGCATAATAAATAAACAATTTTATAACAGGGATTAACTTGAAGATTTTTTACATAATACTATATAACAACATGACATATCACAGACTCGTTTTCTATGTTTGGAAAGTATACACAGTCTTTGTTTTCTGACATGGTGTTCTTGTCACAGTTACGCAATCTGCCTATACTGCAAGATGTGTTCTAAGTACTGAGTCGAGTAATCTTTCGCACATAATATCTACAGAGCTTTCTCGAAGTCTATGTTTTATTCTGGGGGTAAAAATTCCTTTAGTTTCCAACTGTCCATCGCATCCCGACTTAAAATATCATAGGTAGAATGAATGGATGTATCCAATACAGAGTCAAATATTATCCGCTTTGGTGAGTATGTAGAATAAGATCGGGTCAGTTACCGTCATTGGCTGCATGGTTTGTTCTTTCGCTAGCCACAGTTATCCCGTTCAAACGTTCCCGTTATCTAACGAAGCAAACAGGAGCTAAGCTAATATCCACCCACAAAGAGGCACGCAATAGCCAACTACAGCAAGACAAACATTGTCTCTATATAGGCCTACCCCTCTGTAACTATATCACTCCTTATACTAGTTTCTCTGCGTTATCAAAGGGATTAACATCGTCATAAACATCATATTACAACTGATATGATCTGTAGATCTGTCAAGAGAAATCGAAAAATAGCAAGGTCCAAATGTTTTTAAAGGAAACAACTGTTTCATTTCTAGCAGCTGTTCTGTACGAAAAACAGAGAAAAATTGCATTGAAGAACTGTCTATGGTGCCAGCATAAACTGGCTGAAGAAACTGTTAATACTTAAATATAAATATGAAATAAAATGTAATCATGGAATGCTCGCAGACAAAAATAGAAAAATTCTAAATAATTTGTGATTTTATAAATTCAGGTGTAGAAGTAAATTTCTTTTTGAAGCTTTTCTCTTGTTTCTGATATGCTAAAGAATGTTGACGATAAACTATCAATGACCGTGCTGTTCCGCAAATTTATGTCACAACTGTATAGCATTTTACGAAAGTTCGACTTAGGTGCAAAATCAAGTACTGATACTTGAAGAACAGCCAATTATAATCTTAGGCCTGTAAGCCACAGCTGTTATGAGTTTCTGGAAATTAAAATATATAAGCATTTATCTAGGCAAACAAACCTAACTGTGGTTAGCAAATTTGCCCAAGTTATCCAAAGATCAGAACCTGTTTCACTGAGTCTGTATCACTCATGACATCTTTGTAAATAGCATAACTCGACTCTCAGTATCTCTGAGTCGCTCAATTTCTGTAGCAATTCCTGTAGGATATGAATTACATTGCAGGAGACTTTTTATCAGATACCCTGAGAATGATTAGCTTGTGTCATGAAAATGTACAGCTCCGTTCTGACTGTCACACTGCGTGTCATGGTATATCCCAAAGCATGTAAGTTTGATTTGGCAAATTGCCGCTACCAATGACATGTTTTTGTGCGGTTTTTCGGCGGCCGTTTAAACGCAGTTAACAATAGCTCCGGCGTAACCGTTGGCCAGAAATAAATTGCAGAAACGATAATACTGGAGGTTTATTCTAGCACACGCTTTCTCTTACGTACAGCTGGTCGATATTCATGTCTGGTGGAGAGAGATCTGGAAACTCCGAGTTAACTTCACCGCGCAGCCACCACGTCACGATGGATCCTTTGCCCTGGACATAACATAACATAAAATTTAATGAAAACTTGTACTGCGCAATTTCAAGAAAACCCTCATCAGCAGCGCTCCCGACTCACGATCAAACAGAACAGACTTCAAGCACTTGCGGAACAAGGAAGGTGACAGACTGATCAGCTCACTTCTAATCTTAAGATGTAGACTATTCCGTAATTCCAGGATTATAAAGGGTCAGCAATAGCAAAATTTCTGTGCTGGATTGTGGACGACCTAGTTCGAGGAACAAGGACCCTATGTGTAGCAGATCTGAGGGACCTGCGACCAGGAATAGATGAGGCAAAGATGCACAGTAAGTAAATAAGTAAGTTAGGGAACTATGAATGTTCACGGCTACACAATAGTAGGCAATATATCTAAAAAAGATGCATCTCAGATCAGAAGGTAAATATTTCTTCAGCTGAATTTCTATCACGGAACGTGTTCTGACCTTCATTTCAACTGGTCCTCGCAATTCAGTCACGAAGTTTCCAACGGTGTCCAGAATCTCCTTTGTCTGTGGGCTGACGTGAATTTTTAGAGCTGCAAATGGAAAATGCTAACATCCAGCACAAGGTAGACCTAATAAGAGAGATTCTCTCGCATATCTTGACTGAAATACGTTTTTAGAATTGTTTAGCCGTAGATTTAAGACTGGGTTCTAACAGCCATTCCAGTCATTTATTCATTCGACCGCATTTGCTGACCATTTGCCCCGTTGGCATAATGCTGGCTTATTGCTAACCTAGTTAAAGGTGCCAATTCTTACTTATTTTTTATTACTTTTACAACATATCCGACACAGACTACTAATGATTTCAAACGTGGCAACAGGCATGACTATTATAGAAGCATGCTGATGAGCCTGGTGTGCTTGACTTATACGGAAGCATATTTAATGTGTAACTGTGTTAAATTCTTGGTAGACTATATCCCTTCTAGAAACAAGCTGAACTTGTGATTACATTTAATTTATTCATTTCTTAATTCATTTATGCTACTTATTCCTTCCTTCCTTCATTCAGACCATATATTTAGCGCATCTTCGCCGTATCTACCCAGATGCTCTCAAAGCACAGCCTGGCAAAAGGACACATTTTACAAGTGTTGATATTGATGAGAGGAACATGTGGCGACCCTGGTCAGAAGGCCACGTAAATCATAAAGGAGGTTATTTCAGGCAGATGGCCCAAATCAATAAAAACGCACGACCCTGTATTGTTAAAGTGCGTGCCAGACTAACAGGTTGCTACGCTATAACTGACTCCTTTGTTTATTATAGATACTCGCATCATAGAAGATATTTTATGCAAATGAATGAAGTTTTGAGCATGGTAGAAATCCTACGTAATCCATTGGATTCCATCCTCGACGCGGTGTTAACGGTGTCACCAAACAGACAATACCTCGGCATCTTTGTTCCAACAACACCGGCGCAGACATATCCTACAAACCAGCAAACACCATTTTAAAGAGATTAAAAGACCAGTTTGCAACCACAGCATTGATGCATTTAGTGGGTCCTCTCAAATTCTCCTTGGATAAATATTTTCCGGATACGGCTGAGAACGAGACCCATTTTTTAGCATCTCTCCCTTGTTCCTGCATTAATATTTTTAAATACAAAGGATTGTTTCGAACTTAGGTATGAAATGTTTCACGTAAATTTACATGTTATAGCCAGTTAATTCCAAATGAAGTTCAAAGGTTAAACAATACAGTAGTTAGTGTTGATACACGGTATGATTGGATGGTTTTGGTACTTAGATAAATACTTTTCAAAGGTAACATTTCTTGATGGTCTTCTGGCCCAGCCTCAGGCTATTAGAATGGCAATAAGATTTGTCAAGTACTAGCCTTTGGCTGGCTTAGGCCTACATGTATTTTTTTATTGTGCTGCCATCAACATTCATCAGTAAACTTTAAAAACTTTATAATACTCCAAATCATTATCTGCATTTTATTTATTATATATTGCACGAAAGAAGGTTTGTTACAATGTCGTAAGAGGTTGAACATTACCTATTCAACACGTTTTCAACAATCACTCTCACGTACACACATACACACACGCACAAAAACACACACACACATACACACACACGTCATCTCACCTGAATGAATACCAATTCGTAAATTCAGTTTCTCTTCTGGTACGTGAGGAATAACGAACGTCTTAATCGCATTGAGTAGCATAAGAGCCATGCGCGCAATCTCTCGCGCGTGAAACCGTCCGTTCGGCTTCGGTAGACCAGAGACGACCATGTAAGCATCTCCTATCGTCTCGACCTGCGAACAATCAACTCAATCACTTCTTCAGATGTTCCAGTTAAAGTATGCCTCATAAAGTACTCCAGATACTTCGGTTGTCCGCCTATCTCTTCCTCTGTTCCGCATGTGTTCGATGTCTATTCTGTTTGAACGAGGATTCTCCTTCTTGGGTCGAGCTGATGAGTTTTTCCTTGAAGTTGCACTTTACAAATTCTCATTTATACTTTGCTATCTTATGTTGCGCTATGTTCAGAATAGTAGAATGCATTGGAATTCAACACTTTACTATATCCATTTATGTCGACATGGAATGCAGCATGCTGAATTGCTCATGAGGAGCGTCCCTTTGAAAATGAGCTATAAAATCTACGAATACAATTAAATACTGCATATAATTCTATACAAACCATGTCACGGAAATCACCAAAAAAGAAACAGGTAAGGAAACTCTACCGCGTAGCATTATCTATTTCTTTTGTTAGGCCTAATCTGATATCCGTCATCTTCGAAGGATTATTTTGTTGGTTTGCCTACTGCATGTGCTACGTCAGTTTCTCATTTATTTGAGACAAAAATATTGCATTTATTTGAGACAAAAATAATTAATTAATTGCCTACCTTGTAAACGTCTAGTTTGTCAATGATGGCGTCGAAGGTTTTGTAGAGACTGTTCAGCAGCATAACCACCTGAAAGATGATATAAAAGAGCAACAGCTGAAACATCGTACCAGACTCATCCTCTTGGATATTGACATGATTGCTTGCTCGTTATTAATATTATTATTATTATTATTATTATTATTAGTAGTAGTAGTAGTAGTAGTAGCAGCAGCAGCAGCAGCAGCAGAAGCAGCAGCAGCAGCAGCAGCAGTAGTAGTAGTAGTAGTAGTAGTAGTAGTAATAATAATAATAATAATAATAATAATAATAAAATAATAATAAATAAATAATAATTACGGCGTTTTTGGTGCACCATCGGATCATACTTTGTGCATTAGACGCTGGTGCAATAGAAGTTACTAATTACAATTATAATTTGTGGATGCATAGAAACATCTACTCAGAGGCGCTCCCATACATACAACCACATACATACATACTACATACATACATATATACATACATTAAGATTAAGACATGCATACATACATACATACATACATACATACATACATACATACATACATACATACATACATACATACATACATACATACATACATACATACATACATACATACATACATACATACATACATACATACATACATACATACATACATACATGCATGCATGCATGCATGCATACATACATACACATGCATACATACATACATACATACATACATACATACATACATACATACATACATACATACATATATGCATGCAAAATGCATGTCTTGTTCCACTCACTTGCATCGGTGTGCTTCTTGCCGACAGATCAGTGAAGCCACAGATGTCGCTGAAGTATATCGTAACACTATCGTATTGTTCCGCTTCGACGGGCTGACCTTCCATCAAACGCTCAGCCACAGACCTAGGAGAAAAACAGATGGAAACTCTTATTTGGATTTCAAGCAACATACTCGAGTAACATACAAGACATAGCATAGCAAAACATTATTAAAGTTACAGAACATACAGTAGCATAGCACAACATAACAAAAGAGCACATAGCATCCATTATAAGATCCTCTTTCTAGTCTCAAAGGAGCAGCTGAGTAGTGCCCCAAAGTATTTTTCTGACTATATGCGAAAGCCGGTATCTGCGACCTCATCTTGTTCCTTGCACTCTGCTGATTGGCTTCATCTTTTTGTTCCGAGGACTAGGACCGCCTTGGCTCAACGACGGGCATTTGCTGTGGTTGGTC
>JACEVL010000479.1:464602-467102 GCA_020284085.1 Aporrectodea caliginosa | reverse complement strand
ATAAGTATATACAGGGTGGGCCAAAAAAAAGGAACCCCCTGCGCATTTTTGCTAATATTTCGGCCAAAAGTAAGAATTTTTAAATCAAATTTCACAGGCTGAAAGGCAATTCATATCTACGTATAGCTTCCAAATTTCACCAAAACATTTCAAACAGAACAATAGTTATATCACTTTTAGTGAGTCCACCCACTGTTTTTTGATGGTTCAAAAACTTAACGCAACATCAAGCAACAAAAAACGATTTTACTAAGTCACTTCTCAAATAATTGTTTTCAAACAAACTTGATATTACCAGATACATATTATTATTACTATTTAGAAAAGAAACGGGGTACCAGCGTAACTGCACGTCACTGTGACGTCACTTAGCAAGAAGACGATCAAGTTGGTAAATAAAGAATTTTTCAGGTTAATAATTTTTAATTGAAACAATGACATTGAAATTTCTAAAATATCAAGATGGGCAAGGTGTCAGTGATAGACAAAATGCGTATGCAAACACTTCATGAGCAAGGTCTTTGAGCACAAGCTCTAATCGCCGCTTGCCCTGATAAACAGTGGAAGCTGAGTAGGCCTACCGTTAAAAATATGCCTCCGCATTCATGAAAGGGGATCGGCTCTGGAACGTCGTAAAGGCAGCGGAAGTTAGAAATCTTCCGCACTCCAACAAATGGATAATCGCGTAACGGGAGCTATGCTGGAGAATACCACAATCTGCGTCCAAAGCTAAAATCGATAAGAGAATTGAAGGTCGCATTGAAGTTGATGTGGGAAGATTTACCTCTGGAACCCATCAACAAAGACATCAAAACTTTGCAAAAAGACTCAGAACATGTATGGGCACTGGTGGTGGACACATTGAACTCAAGTTGTGAAACAATAATCAAGTTTGTTTGATTACAATTATTTGAGAAGTGACTTAGTAAAATCGTTTTTTTTGCTTTTTGTTGCGTTACGTTTTTGAACCATCAAAAAACAGTGGGTGGACTCACTAAAAGTGATATAACTTTTGTTGTGTTTGAAATTTTTTTGTGAAATTTGGCCATTATACGTAGATATGAATTACCTTTAAGCCTGTAAAGCATGATTTAAAAATTCTTACTTTTGGCCGAAATATTAGCAAAAATGCGTAGGGGGTTCCTTTTTTTTGGCCCACCCTGTATATATCATCATTATATATATATATATATATATATATATATATATATATGATCCTTGTAATGACGCCAATCATCGTCGATATATGACGGCGTAGTTAAATAAACGATATTAAGCAAGTGTCCATTATTAGGCTATTATATATCTGCCTGCAGTGCAATTACAGATTTAATTAGAAAGTTTCGGAGTATAGCCTGTAATTCTTGTGGCAAGGTGTTTATGGCCTAAAACTTGTATAATTTTTCGACAGTGAATACAGTAAGACTAACAGGTTCACAGAACGACTTACAGCTCGTTGCATAAAGGTAGTTAATTATTTAATCGTTGCGTAATAGTAATTATTACTTTATCGAGTAGGCCTAGTGATCTAATTATAGCCTACCGTCACTACATTATTTTATCATTACACGATAAAGTCACGATAAAGACTGTAAGTCACTAGTTACTTTCGCTATTTAAGTATATAAAATTATATATATAAATTATATATGTAGGCCTATATGCGATAAAATACATAATATGCCATGCAGACAATTAATGCTACTATCATGTTCACGGGTGTCTAGCAGTGTTATTTTAGTTCCAGAATTAATTTCTATTCCTGTTCTTATTCTATTCCACTGTCGTCATTTTTATTCTAGTTTTAGTTCCTCTTTATAAATAAATTTTGTTCTAGTTCTAGTTCCACTTCCTATTTAGAAATAATTTTAGTTCCAGTTCCACTTCCAGAAAATTTTTATTTCTAGTTCCACTTCCACTTCCAGTTCTGACAGAAATGTATAACATGAACGATTAATGTCTATCAGACTGTCACACAAAAGACTGTCTGGACCTATTTATGAGATTAGTATTTTACGGACAATGTGAATGCCGTCATTCCGCCTAGCTATTAAAAATAAAAAAATATTTATTTTTTCCTATTCTGTTCTCGTCCCAGAAAAATATTGCAATTTTTATTCCTATTCTATTCTCGTTCCAGGCTTATTTTTTATTCCAGTTTTCGTTCCGTGGAACGAATTTAAAATAATTATTATTCCTATTCTATTCAATTCTCAGGAACTAAAATAACACTGGTGTCTAGTAGCTCATACCCAGTCGGCACTGTGACGCCGTGGGCAATCGGTGATCCTAATGCCTAGGCCTTTTCAACCTCTTTTCTTTTCTTATATTAATGCATTTAACCTGTATGTACTGAGCTGCGGTTTGCCAGCCTGATTGGTTCTAATAAACGAAGATATATATATATAATTGGCGTGCATAGCTATGTCTCTATTGCTGTCCAATTAACTGAGACGCTTGACAAGCTTACTTCTCCAGTTTGCGTGCTCGTCGAGTCTCT
>JACEVL010000479.1:409602-459602 GCA_020284085.1 Aporrectodea caliginosa | reverse complement strand
ATTTTCCCTTCGTGTTTCACTCCCTCTTATTCTTTTAAATGTGTCCTACTTTTACCTTTTCCTTTTACAGGTGCCTCTTCATACAGGTGGATTAATAAGGCATTAGATGACATCTAGTCGAAATGCGACTCAGGTGGTATTCAGAAAATTCATCGTCTGTAATCCTGCGCTGCGTCGATTTCTCTGGGATTTAGAATTAATGACACCAAGTAGTCCCAGAAGTTTTCTGTCGCATATTAAATAACCTTCTAAGTAATGTCTACTTGTAGGAGACACAAATGCGACTAGACCGATCATCAGCCGATCATTGAAATTTGTCTGGTTATACTGAACAGTAAATTGTAACTTTTTTTGCTTCCGAAGAAACTTCAGCTGTTATCTATAGAATTTGGCACGCTGAATACAGTGGTGCTCTCGACATTTTTGTATCGCGTAAGGGACTTGGAAAAAATGATACGCAGTGTTTTAAAATGAAGTCCAAAAATTTTAGTTAGTCAAAACATATACAGTGTACCCGTAATTTAATTTTTTGAAACTTAAAACTGAACTGCGGCAGATTTGCGCTTGTATTCAATGTCAGGAGCTTCTCTAATGAATGTCCAACAGTAATCAACCAGCATACTGCTGTTCCACACACTTTGATATCGTTTTTCCATTGTGGCAATGTCCTGACGAAATCGTTAGCTGAATTGACCAAGATTTGCTGGGAAAAATCCAGATGGGAATGCAAAAAACGTATTTTTAGTGACGTTTTGACCTCCATAAGATGAAATGCTTGAAGCATATTTTCGACCAGCTGAACATAATTTGGTGATTTGTTATTGCCCAGAAAGTTGCTTTAAAAAGTTGCTTAAAACGTTCTTCAACGACTGCCCAGTAGTTAGCTCAACAGCATGCCCTACAGGTATAGATGGACACATATTTCTGTTGTGTAATAACACTGGTTTGAGGCTTTAAACACGATGAATCGATGAACAGTCGCCGTTCTTGCGGATCATAGTGACAATCAAGCGCACCAAAATGAGTGCATCTCCAGGCATGTTTCGAGTACACAAAACAGTTTACTTTGTGGGCAACATATAAGTAGGCTGAAAATGCGAAAAAAATTCAAATATAGGTGACTCCAAAAAAATTGTAGACCTACGTGATAGGAAAATCTCAAGGTCATTTTCGTGATCAGCAGCCCAAAATCCATCAGGAAGCAAAACCTCTGTTGTCCAGTGCGATCATTAAAGAGAGGCCATGCGGCATGCAGTATGATGTTTGACTATGAATATACATGTATGTGTAGATTCATGTATGTATGCATGCATGCATATATGTATGTCTAGCGTATCGTAGTTGTAACGTTGCTTACCCTGCTGCTCCACCAAGTTGCAGTGTAGTTGTAGCCTAGCTTGCTCGCAGTATTGAAGTAGTGAACCAGCAGCAAAGCGAAGTCTCGGAAGTTTCAAAGATGTTTATTTTACCACATAGGCCTATATCAGTTGCGTTAGAAGACGATCTCCATAAAGGCTTGTAACCGTCGCTTTATATAATGCTTTAGAGGTTGGCCCTAGTCTCAGTCTTGTCAGAAAACACGACCATGTCTGGTAAGGTTGTGCGCCCGTCAAATTACTACTTTTGTCGCAATTCCACTTTATCAGACGCTAGATTCATCCCTTGCGCTCTGGTCACTCGGCCTCTCGGTCTCCGGTCACAGCTTTCTCCGTCTCTCTCTGTCTCTGTCTCTGTCTCTCTCTGTCTCTGTCTCTGTCTGTCTCTGTCTCTGTCTGTCTCTGTCTGTCTCTGTCTGTCTCTCTCTCTTTCTCTCTCTCTGCTTAATCTATCCACTACATATGTATGTATATATGCATGCCTGCATTTATGTATTATGTGTGTGTACATGCATGCATACATGTATGTATGTATTCATTTATATATGAATGTATGTATATAGGTATGCATGTATGTATTTATGTATATATGAATGTATGTATATAGGTATGCATGTATGTATTTATGTGTATATTTATGTATGCATGTTCATACATTATCTGAAAATGTTCCATAGCCTTCTTAGAACGTAAAACTGATGCTGGAACATGACTAGCAAGTAGACATAGAAAGGTCAGCTTTTATAGATATGATGCTAATGTTTGAGACCGGTATTTACAGTCAGCGTGCGGCTTTCACATCAGATAATTTCTGTGTATTCAATCCATGACCACGCTAAAGTGTCCTTCTTTTCTCCGATAACTGTTCCACCTGGAGATAAGTCCTAAGTTTGCTCATCAGATAGATGGATGGCCGTTATCAACTCTGCTTTAATCCGTGCTAAATTCAGCCCCCCAGATGCACATGCGGTGGCATTTCCTGGACGTGAAACCGTAAGTTGGTAAGATAGAAACTGTGAAAAGGATTTATTCTAATCCGAGATTGACCTTGTGGAAATGCTGCCATACAGATTAACCTACATTTTACACTGTATTACTTCAGCTTGTTCAAATTTATAAAAAAATAGGAATTCAAAGATGTCATACCTACAAATTGCGGTTTTTGTAGCGTTAGGTTTTAAGAGCCCTATGCGTAAACGTGATGCGTTTAGAATTTATAGTTAAAAGAAAATATTGCTCTTCCATTAATTTTACTAGTACAAACTTTATTAAATTTAAAATTCGTATTTTAAAATAGTCACAAAAATATTGCTCTCCGTTTAAATGTAGAAGTATAAGCTTTGTTAGAATTAAAAACTCGTAGGTTTAAAATTTGATTCAGCGTGCTAGAATCAAGGACAGCACTTTGGCCGGTTTTAAAGTTTAAAGCAAATGATGAAAGTAGTGTTAGCCGACACATTTCAATTAAATGTCACCGTATTCGCTCGATAAAACTTGTTATCGTCTAGCGCATGACATATCTTGGCGTCAATTTACTTTGTAAGTTCCTGTTTCAATGAACAGCTGGCGCCCAGCAACGTCTCCGGCCAATGTTCCAGTGTCACTAGTTTCCTCTTCGTGGCCTGAGAGCTTAAACCAGAAATACAAAAACAAACAGGAACTAAACGCAAAGTTAAACGTAGGCAAATGACACTCTTTCAAACATTTACTATTAACGAGTTACATCTACTGTCCACAGTGCGTATGTCGCAAATGTTGGAAAATATAATTGAAACCTGCGGGTGGTTCACTTTTCAGGAATAGGATGTCTGGCAACCTTACAACGTGCCTCTCTCATCTTTTCTGTGGCTCTTTTCGAGACTATTTTGTACGACCTTGGTCTTGTAAAGACGGGAGCGTCTCTGAGATTCGCTCTTTTTTGAATGGGCGTACAGTATGTCCTGCACAGTCTTTGGCTCACCTGTCTCAATAGATGGGCTGGGAGCGCCTCTCAGTACTGTAGGTATCTTGGAGGGGCGCTACATAAGTCCTCTGAATGAATGAATGAATGGCATATCTTGAATATGCGCTACATAAATTTACGATTGCAATCACAACTGCAGTCTTAGGTAGTCGCTAGTGTTGGTTGTTACTAGCAGGTCTGTAAGCATTTGTAGTCATTTTGAGTTCCTGACAGCGCGGTCTGAGCTAGTAGATGCTGCGTTGGTTCAATATTTGTTGATGTAGTTTGTAGTGTTGGGCATTATCGATTCTAATTTAGAAAAAAGATGAAAGTCTCAAAGCTGTCATGAGGGTTCAAGGTATGGCCCGATTTTCTGCATTTTACATTTGCATGTCTTGTCATTGTTATATGTTGAGCAAACACGAGGGCTTTTGATAAAAGTGCTCTTGGATAAGCGAGGTTGGTTCTTACGCTGAGGCTAGGTGTCCTCTCGTAGGTAGGTGTTTTTGTGTTGTATTGTATATATTTGATCATTTATAAAGCGCTTCTCACAGCATGAGTCCTTCAGAAGCGCTCCCAGTGCGAGGAACTCCGAAAGAAAAGGAAGGTTTTAAGGTGAGAGAAAGAGGTAGATATACTCTATGGAGGATGGTAGAGCGTAGCGAAGGAGGAAGTCCATAATTATGCAGGCAAAGGATCTGGAATGAGCCATTGTGGTCCATAAGGCTAGAAAATTAAGTATTCCTAGGTAGTTAGGAGTTGTTCTTACCCTTGTTCTTAACATCAGAAGCGTTCCTGGTTAGCTGGGACTTACACTTACCTCAAGGCTAGAAGCATTCCTATGTAGGAAGGGACAATTCTTACCCTAAGGCTGGCGATGCTGGTTCGACGTCCCTTCGCTGATCCAATCTGGTTGATATCACTCCAATGAACGCGCCAGTATTTCTCCGAAGTTATCTTGTCATTTACGTAAACTTTCCTGTTCCAATAAAATATGTTATCATCATCACCACCATCGGCACCACCACCATTAACAACAACACCGTCATCATTGTCGTCGTCATAATCAAGTATATCATCACCAACGTTGTCGTCGTCGTCGTAATGAAAATCATCAGCAAATGCACCAACTATTACTATTACAACAACGAAAACCTTGACATCAAGTCTGTTGTATTCATAATTAACTTCTCTCTTGTCCTTTTCGGCTTCATAAACGAAAACATGATTGTTTAGAAATGTAACCATCACCAACATAATTTCTCTGTCGCTGTAGTTTAAGTGGCTTAAGTTGTCGACGACATAAATATGATTTAAAATCTCTAAGCAATTCACACGAGGTGACGAAGGAACCTACCAGAAAGCAAGTCCAGCGACGAGGGACACAATCAACAGCAGAGCAACCAAAATTATGATGACATAACCCCACAGAGGAAGACCTACAATGACATTGGAACGATCAATATATATTATTCAGGCTACGAAATCTGCATATTGATCAGGTGGTTTAGTGGTTGATTGATTGATTGATTGACTGACTGATTGATTGATTGAGTGACTTACTGACTGAGTGACTGACTGGCGTACTGGCTGACTGACTCATTGACTCACTTAGAGGCAAATCGCTTGATACACTGATTTACTTTTTCAGCAATGAATTGACCGCTACTGTTTGACTGCTAAGTTATGGATTCATAGATTGAACTTAGACTATTCAAACGACATTGTAGGTCTCCTATACGGTGCTATGTTTACACTTAACATTCAGTCAATATTATTTCGTGGTAGAGAAAAAATATAACCTAGCTTCCCAGAGAACTTTAAATAATAAAAAAGAAGGAGCAGTGAATAATCTTTCAACAGGCTTCTGAAATGCACTTTCAATCGGTTAATCCTAATGCATTGGACACCGACGCGATTAGAATTCAGACCTCGTGAATAAGCTGAGAACGTTTTAGAAATGTGGAGTTTACGATTATGATTACGACTTTAAAGTTACTAAATAATAATAAATCTTAGTTCAAAACCAAACTTCGCGTGGACTGTCTAAGAAAACCTGGAAATGTGTTGATAAGCGATCAGGGCAACAAAGATTTCTATAAGGTAATGGCCATAATTTCTTGTGCGAGTTCTATGAACCTGGTAGAGCGAAAGCAATTTATTTATAGGAAGTCCTATGAAATCATCTATAGAATCCTTGGTTTTGAATAGAAATTCTGTAGTAATTCTGGGGGGATCAGACGCCATGAATTCGACCCGGATGTTGACATCAAACACATGAATAATATATCAAAAGATTCCATTGAGGACGCCGACGATGGTTTCCTGAGAACGAATTGGCCAGTGTTCGATGGCATGTCAAACCAATAGATCGATCACCAGCCATACAGCAGGCAGGTGTCCCGCCCCACGTGACACTACTGGCCTTTATCCGCCTCTGCACGATGCTATTCAACGCTTTATGGGTCATGCCGACTATTACTCTTTACTTGTAAGCAGCAATGCGTCTTTGTCATTCTGTTTTTGCAAATAAACGAATATTGATTGATTGATTGATTGATTGATTGATTGATTGATTGATTGATTGATTGATGTCGATGACACGAAAGACATCAAGCCAACTGAAGCTGGAACCTGGAAACTACCAGGTTCTGGGCGCCACTGAGCATATGTCTCTTGAAGAGGCGCTCTAAAAATTCACGGAATGAATGAATGAATGTAGCAGAGGCGGCCTTTGACAGTTTTGTGCTATATATGCAAGGACAAAAATGCCGCCCCTTACTCATAAATCACCTCTTTTTGACAGAAGTGACCATCATGTATTATGTATCTTGTCGGAATTCGCCTCCCCTTGAAAAATGTCGCTCTAGGCAGCCGCCTATATCGCCTATACCTAAAGCCGGCACTGGAATATAGGATTAGATACAAAGGCAGAAAGTGCGAATAAAGTAGGTCTCAGCCGCCTTACGTTTGTCCTATTAACCAAAGACACTATCAGGTCTAAAGAGCAGACTGCTCATCTATCTCCTTTCCAATCTGGTCTCCTGCCAACCGATACTTGTTCTTCACGCGGTAGCGTTGGATACTGATATCTCTCTGACTCGACGCAGCGCTCGTGAATAAGATTTTTCTTTTCACTTAGCGTTCAAGTGGCGCTTTAAAAAATTTCGCTTTTACAATTTGCAACTATAGACAGAATTCTGGGCACTATAAAAGAATCTAAAACAGCAAAACAACTGTGGCCTAACCCCTGCAACTTTTTTGAATTTGTTACATTTTAAACTTAAAGCGGGTCTGTCTATTCTTTTATTTTCTACTGTTCTTATAAAATTTAATGATGTCAGTAAGCGTTTCAGTAACTACGGTCTGGCGGTCATTGTAGGGGTTATTCAAGTCATCCAAAACGAGAAAATTCCCCACGGTTGACTCGGCTAACAACCCAAAAGCGGACTCAGACGTAATAATTATACTCACGAAGACACAATACATGTGCAAGCAAACGGTTTTAAATCCTCTAAAAGTGCACAATCATTCTTTCTGAACAAAATTTGGCGGCTACCACATGTTCCATCAACGAGATTCTGAAAGCTTATCAATTGGTAACTAATTTTAATTGTAATTGTAATTGAACATTTGTATAGCGCCACTCAGAGATTCAGAGGCGCTCCCGACCCAGGGCTCTAACAACTAAGATAGTCTTCAGGCGTTTCCGAAACAGAGGAAGAGAAAGGTTGAGGAGCTCAAGACGCAATTCATGCGGAAGATGGTTCCAACTGGAGGGGCCGACATAGCAAAGCTTCTGGATTGAGCAGTTGCACCACGCATGCGAGGGACGGCCAGAAGGCCTATGGCGGAAGAGCGCAGAGAAGAGCGACCAGGGAGTGTAGAAACCGATGTGCACAAGGCCTGAAGGTATGAAGGAGCTACCCCGAGCAGAGAGTTGCGCATAAGTGTGAGAATTTTGAATTGAATGCGCTTGGGCACAGGAAGCCAGTGAAGAGTTTCCCGAATGACTTTGGGAGACTTCTCAACTAGAATAGTTACTTCCTCATAGATGCAGAACCAAACACAGTTGAGAGAAATCACGATACGTCCAGCGTTCCTCGGCCTCGTTGCATCGGGGACGAAGAACGACTGGGGGAAAATCCCTCAGATACGACGCAACGCTCGTGAATAAGATGGTGCCCCTGGGTTTAACTTTGGAGCATCGCTCTAGAAATATGGAGTTTACGATTTTTATTACAACTAAAGGCGATACTTTAGGATTTTATAAAGTAGAATGAAATTAGTTTTAATTTTGTTTAAGCATAACATGTGCTTACCGTTATCGCACTTTGAGTTGTCGAAGCCGCAAATGGGTATGTCTGGAGGGGGACCTGTTTTTCCGCCTGGCCAATGGATGCTTTGACCGTCGACGTATTCGTACTTGTTTTTACTGCCGTAGTAGTTGGCAACGATCTAAAAGTTAAGAGAAAGGCATAATGCCACATGTTAACTTAAGATATCTACTTTTAAAATTCGCTATGTTAAGTGTTTAGATAGCATACATACATGCATGCATACATACATAGATACATACATACATAGGCCTACATACTAGATGTCCCTAGTTAGCGGGATCTTGATCCCTTTTGGGACTCCTCTTGCGGCCAATTTCGTTATTACATGTTGAAATGTTTTTTTAAATTTTAATAACAGTCCCAACATGATTAATGAGTTTTCTGATTTTTACAAAAATGAAAACGTCCATCAGATCAGTTCGCTGTGTGTCACCTGTCACAAACTGAATCCTTGCAATGATTTGTCGATATATAGATTAGTCCTGTTCGCATATTTCATTATACATTCCACCTGTCTTCAGTCCCACATCTGTATAACATAAATCACGACGTGTCTGGCATACCAATTGAAGGCTGTGCGACATAGTAGTGTAATCGGTAGCGCGCCTAGCCTGTAATCTAACGATTACGGGTTGAACCTGCTGAGCTAATTAATTATGTCAACAAAATAGGGGGAGGGGTTTGGACAAGTTTGACAGTTGTTGACAAGGGGGAGGGGGGGTTCGGTACAAGTTGACGTCAAGAAATTGTTTTCCAATAAATCAACACAGACCCTTCCAAATGGTAGCGAAAACATTAAGAAATGCTAAAAATGTATAAAGTGCTTAATGTTTAATACTACTAAAAAGCTGGTAATAAACTAAACTCATATATTTTGAAATTCATTGCTTGCATTTTTTAGTGTAAAGAAATTTAAAAAAAATTATTCTACATGTATTGAGCCATTTTGTTTCTTTTAGTGAGGGGGGTTCTGGGATTGTTAACATAATTTTTAGGGGTCCGTCAATGTTTGACAGTTGTTGACAAGGGGAGGGGGTCAAAAACTGCCTAAAATTTATTGACATAATTAATGGACGACCCCTAATTCCGTTATACTGCAGTCCGCGTTGACCTGAGTGTCCCCTTTGCACGCACTCCTATAATGCAACATCGGATCTTCTCGGTCGTGGGACTGAGTATCTGGAATGGGCTTCCTCTAGAGCTCCGTCTCCTACCTAGGAACTCTTCACCTGCATTTTATACCTCTCTGAAAACTATTCTTTTCACCCGTGGTTGGGCCGGGAGCGCCTCCGAGTAGATATTTTGAAAGGGCGCTATATCAAGTTTCTTTGATTGATTGATTCATGGACTGATCAACAATGGACGGACAAGTTGCATACTTGAGTCGGTTACATAGTTACACAATTTTGTACTGGCTCAAGAGAACGATAAGTCCTGCAACGCAATGGGTCCCTCTCCAGGAATTTCGGATTCGTCAACTGCCAGTGGGGTTGAAAATTGGTTCTAGAGCTAACTCGGTTCAAACTCTGCCAAATTTCGGCACAAAACATGTATGTATGAGCGCTTGTTATAGCGCCCCTTCAAGATTTCTACTCAGAGGCGCTCCCGACTACAGCGAGGACACTGACTCGGAGTTTCACGCCGAAGCGCATGAGCAATTGCGAGTGAAGGACTTGCCCAGGGCCCCTACGCGGCGGCTTGAGGTGGAATTCGAACCCGCAACCATCCGGCTGCACGGCACCGAACATACCCCTACACCACCGCGCCCCAATACAGTATGATGAATATGAAAATATCCTCTTTTCTTTGCTGCGAAATTTGATATGAATCAATATTTTAGTAAGTGACAGAATAGAAGATAAATTGTCGCTCTGGAAAACTGTACCTAATGCAGTCATATATCATGACTGATGAATGAAGCGGCAACAAAGAGTAGTCATATCGACAAAACAGTTTCATTATTAGAAACAAATTTCTGTATCCTGGTCACATGAATCAATCACAGTATTTCGGAAGTCTTTGTGATATGGTCTCATTTGGCATGATACCGGCCGAAGAGTCGAAGAGCAGCAATAGAGCACCTTTCTTATGTGTCGCTAGAAACCTCCATATTTGTTTTTTTTTTGTTTTTTTTAACCCTCAGTAGGGGCGGCCTTTCGCGCGACCGCCAACCTCATCATGGGGCTTTTGCTCTCGCGGCAACCGGTAGATAGAATTTCAAGTGGGCGCCCACCCCACGAAGGCATCCAACCCACAAAGGGATTGAGCATTCCCACGACGGGATATTGACTGCCCCATCGTGGGAAGGCACGCAGCTGGTTGCCAGGCCGAGCTGACCCAAGGGCATTTGTGCCTCCGATTTGGCAGGCAATCGAGACCAAGGACTCACTCGCGTACGTCGCCTTTCGGGCCGACCGCGCTGGACAGACCTCCGTACTTGGTCTGAGATGGGTATGGCCTGTTCATGAACGCGGTGCCTAGGCTTCATCTATGCCCGGTGTCGTCGAGCCCCTCGTTGTCGACCGGTTGTAGTGGCGAAACATGTTCGCTGTGTATGTTAAGACACGGACCGACATAAGGGTTTCGTCGTGAGCACTCAACCCCAACTTGCGGAGGAGTCTCGACGATGCATGATGGAGTGCACCCCTCCAGTTCAAGACAACCGCCCCATGTACCTCGGTCTCTACATTCCCTGGTCGCTCCGCTCTCCGCTCGGCCAACAAAGACCTTTTTGGTGTCCCTCGCTAATTGGAACCATTACGCAACGCTCAATCCAGAAGCTTGGCTTACGCCGTCCTCTCTAGTTGGAACCATCTTCCTCTTTCTCTTCCTCTGTTTCGGAAACGCCAAAAGTCCATTCTATTTGTTAGTGACAACACTGATTTAGGTCGGGAGCACCTCTGAATATCTGAGTGGCGCCATATAAATGTTCAATTACAATTACAATTAGAATTAGAAACATGGGAGCTTGACCTTCAGGATTTAATTGAAGGCTTACTTTGAATATCCCGGTCTTTGGATCCATGTCGAGTAGAGAGTAATCGGCGTTGCGATCGCCATTGTGGTCGATGCTGACATCACCCGCGATGCCTGGAAACGAAATAGTTGCAACTTGCAAATTCTAATACTACTGAAAATACTCATGATAGTAGAAGATGAGAATCCTATTCTCAGGAAAATACTATGCTAATGAAAAGAACTCAGGGTGTCAGAGGATGAGAGTCTCATGTTCAGGAGGGAGAAATGTCTTGGTTATGCTACCGGAAAGTACTCAGGGTGACAGAAGATGAGGGAGGGAGATAGGCCTATGCCTAGCAGGGTGGTTCGTATGACGCTATAACCTTTGTGTAAACTCGGTTGATTATCAATTATTAATTTATAATGAAATTATTAATTTAATAATAATTAATTATTAAACCGTACGATTACTATATAAACCATACAGTATATATATATATATATTTATATATATATATAACGGTGCTTAATTGTTGTTTCGTGAATTGCGACTACTCCTACCCTTGAACGTTCTGTTCCACATCCTTGCGGTGATTTCTGTTCCGTTTGTTGGGTCCTGTCCGGCTGTTATGGTTTCGTTCAGAGCCAGAGCGTAAAGAATGACGCCGTCATGAAAGGCGGCAACAAAACTATTCACCTGTAACGACAGCAGCGAATTAAGGGATAAGCAAGCGTTAAATGTTTTTTCATTCATTAAAAAATTTATATAGCGCCCCTTCAAAGTAACTACTCAGAAGGACTCCCAACTCCAGTCCGGTTTGAGCCCGTCTCAAGTTCTGACGTGAATGACATTTCTAAAGATCGCATGACAGCATCTTAGACTTTTATATGTGGTTTCAGAAAAAGATGCTAAATAACGAGAGTTGAGTCTCAACTTCTGAGCTAGTTAAACTATTGAGTTTCAACTTCTGACGTGAATGACATTTCTAAAGATCGCATGACTTCACATCTTTTTATAATCATGTTGTTTCAGAAAAGGACGTTAAATAAAGTCAGTTGATTCTCCACTATGAGCCAGTTAAACTAATAAGTCTCAAATTCTGACGTGAATGGCATTTCAAAAGATCGCATGACTTTACATCTTCTTAATGTAGTTTTAGAAAAGACGCTAAATAACCACGAATGATTTATGTACTGGCCAGACTGAATTCTACTTTTCTGGCTAAAGTATGTCGCTGTAAACTACATTTCCATATGTAATTTTCTGCTAATGTTGCTACCCATAATCTGCTGTGGACATTCTTCTCAGATAATTACCATAATGATGATTACCTGCCTTGGTATTCATGAAGAAATATGATGCTATTGCCAGACTGTGTAGCAGGCCTAAGTTTAATGACTTGTGTCGACCTATTTTAAGCTCATCTGCTGTGGAAAATAATAACTGCTCCATGTTTTGCTGTTTTTCGTTCTCTCGTGCTTGTCGTTTGGTTGCTGTTTCTGCCAATTTGGCGCAATAAAGATGCTCATTAAGACGATGCAGGTCACGCCATTTACATGTAACTTCTTTCTATGCGTTTCTCGCAACAGTTTTTCTCTGATCCTTTGGTAGAAAACTAGAAATATCCATCGGATGAAGCATAACCATTTGGAGAATAATCTTAACTAATCAAAACTAGTGGAAATGCGACTCAGGTGGTATTCAGAAAATTCATCGTCTGTAATCTTGAGCCAAGTAGTCCCAGAAGTTTTCTGTCGCATATTAAATAATTTTCGAAGTAATGTCTACTTGTAGGAGACACAGATGCCACTAGACAGATAAAGCCGATCATTGTAATTTGTTTGGTTACACTGGACAGCAAACATTAACTTTTTTACAGCAAACATTAACTTTTTTACAGCAAACACAAACATTAACTTTTTACAGCAAACATTAACTTTTTACTTCCGAACAAAATTCAGCTGATTTCTATAGAATATTGAACGCTGAATGCAGTTGAGTTCTCGGAATTGTTCTCATATTGGAATCCAAAACAATAAAATCAGATCCGAAATATTCTAATCTAATCTAATTGTGTCTAAATCACCTCTATCGTAATGCACAATGGTTGGTTCAAGTGAATCGTATTCTAATCGGAATTCAACATGGCCGCAAATTAAAATGTGATGGAAACCAGAAATCAGGTTAAAGCCAGTTAAACAATTGAGTCTCAAGTTCTTAGCAAGTTAAACAATTGAGTCTCAAGTTCTTAGCAAGTTAAAAATAATTATTGAGACTCAAGTTCTGAGCCAGTTAAACAATTGAATCTCAAGTTCTGAGCCAGTTAAACAATTGAGTATCAAGTTCTGAGCCAGTTAAACAATTGAGTCTCATGTTCTGAGCCAGTTAAACAATTGAGTATCATGTTCTGAGCCAGTTAAACAATTGAGTATCAAGTTCTGAGCCAGTTAAACAATTGAGTATCAAGTTCTGAGCCAGTTAAACAATTGAGTCTCAAGTTCTGAGCCAGTTAGACAATTGAGTCTCAAGTTCTGAGCCATTTAAATAAATCAACTGAGTCCCCAATTTCTGACGTGAACGACATTTCTAAAGGTCGCATGACTTTGCATATTTTATGCGTGGTTTAAGAAAAAGACGCTAAATAAACACGAATGACTCGGATTCAAACAGTAGCTTTGATTATCAGTGTGTTGAATTATCTAACTTCCGTAACAGGAATTATAAATGATTCTGTTATCAGTTTCGTGTTGACCGATTTCCGTGTATCTGAAGTGCTGTTATATTTGATATTCTTCGGCGAACCAAGAAGAGGGGAGGACAGGAGGAATAGGAGAAAGAGGAGGAAGAGGAGGAGGAGGAGGAGGATGATGATGATGATGATGATGATGATGATGATGATGATGATGATGATGATGATGATGATGATGATGATGATGATGATGATGATGATGATGAAGAAGAAGAAGAAGAAGAAGAAGAAGAAGAAGAAGAAGAAGAAGAAGAAGAAGACGAAGAAGAAGAAGAAGAAAAGAAGACGAAGAATGGTCCATAAGGTAATCCCTAGATTAAGTAAATCCCGTCATAGCTTTAACAACTCCTGTTTGACTCAGTTTCACTGGACTTAGCATATGACTGCGTGTGGCCAATACTCTCCCTCGCAGTCTGATCTTCTCACCCAATGAGTACAATCAGTGCACTCATTTACAACGAATTCGCATAGTTTTCTGCGTCACTTACCCGACGTAAGTGACGCAGAATACTTGCAACAACTTCTTGTCCTGACGGGTCTCTTTTATTTCACCAAATTCGTCAGACTAAGAAGCTAGACTATCGAGCTCCTCCGAATCGAATCGCACACCAGCCAACAGGTAAATGAATTAATGAATTAATGAATAAATAACAGAGATTTATGTGCCGGACTTCAGTACTTGAATAAGATGGTCGGTCACTAGAGATAAGAGATCAGCAGCCGTGGTTGGAGGCTAAAGTAACCGATGGATTCCTGAAATAGAAAGCGGTAAGTTGTCGCTTGAAGGATGAGTTTGCTGGGACTGACCTTATAAGTAAGGGTATTTTATTCCAGACAATGGGTTAGGCTGAGCTAAAAGCATGCGCACTGATAGCCTTGCCAACAACCGGTATTTTATGCCAGACAATGGGTTAGGACGGTTAGGCTGAGCTAATCGTAATCGTAATCGTAATCTCCAAATTTCTAAAGCGCCACTCAAAAGCCAAGCGCAGGGCTCCAGCTTATTCACGAGCGCTGCGTCTAGTCAGAGGGGTTGTTCAAAAGAGTAGTCCGAGGAGGTCCGAGTCCGGTTTCCAGAAGATCAGAGGGGTCAGAGTAGCTGCTAAGGTGGGTGTCGTTTAGGTCGAGAGTTTGAAGGTAGATGATCAGCTGAGTTGGGGTAAGAGTTCTTGAAGAGGAGAGACTTTAGTTTCGAGTGGAAAGCCCCAGCGGTGATGGATAGAGGAGCCTGATGCGGATGATGGTGGGTGATTGGAGATGATGGTTGAGGAACCGAAAAGTGCGGAATTCAGGAGGTAGGTCGTTCCAGAGACGTGGTGCAGTGTTGGATATTGCTCGGTTGGAGAACTTGAGATGAGAGTGACAGGAGAGGAGAGAGAGAGAGAGAGAGAGAGAGAGAGAGAGAGAGAGAGAGAGAGAGAGAAAGAGAGAGAGAGCTAGCCTAACGCACCGATAGCCATACCAACAAACGGTATTTTATTCCAGACAATGGGTTAAGAGGCTGGTCACTAGAGATCAACAGCCGTGGTTGTAGGCTAAAGTAACCGATGGATTCCTGAAATAGAAAGTGGTAAGTTGTCGCCTCAAGGATGAGATTGCTGGGACTGACCTTATAGGTAAAGGTATTTTATTCCAGCCAATGGGCTAGGCTGAGCTAAAAGCATGCGCACTGATAGCCTTGCCAACAAAAGGTATTGTATTCCAGACAATGGGTGAGGATGAGCTAAAAACACGTACACCGATTGCCTTACCAACAAAAGGTATTTTATTCCAGACAATGGGTTAGACTGAGCTAATAGCACATGCACCGATTGCCTTACCAATTGCCTTAACGGCAACGGTTGACGAACCTTCAGAAGAAACATTCATATTGTGTTTCTGACTTAAGAAAATTGGGGTCAATATCTGTAAAAGCAGTAGCTTTTTTCGACTCCATTTGTGCAGTTGCTTTGCCGTTCGTATTTCAATTTGTGAGAGTGTCTCATTGTTATTTCTTTGCTGCTGCTGCTACAATAAAGATTTCAACAACAACAACTCGCCCTCTTCGTTCTGCTGACAGGCTTGATCTTTTCGTACCTCGGTCGCGAACCTCATTAACCCAGCATCGGGCTTTCGCTGTAGTGGGTCCATCAATATGGAATGACCTTCTCCCTGCAATTCGTAGCAGGATTCTGGAGGGCATCTCTTCGCTGCTTAAAGACCTTTCTCTTTTCTCGGGCTTGTCACGCTGAGAGCGCTTCTGAATAGCTCTGCTGTGAGAAGCGCTTTACAAATGTTCAGATTAGATTAGATAGATTAGATTAGAACAACAACAACAACAACAACAACAACAACAACGACAAAGTCATGCCATGTCAGCCTACCTCTTCGTCTGCCTTGTAAGTCGTGTTTCCGTACTCGGCAGTGGCACGGCTTTTGACCTCTGCTGAGAATCGCTTGTAGTCCTCACTGTCCGGGGTTCTTAGTGTGATTGTTATCAACGCCTCGAACGCCTTCTTGGCTTTTCTGTTCCCTTCAGTGTCGTTCTCGCGGTACCACGGCCTCTCCAACACCTGCTTACTGCCGGAACAGAGTAACAGAGAATGATCTGACGATAAGTAAGACATGAGTACAAGGAAATAATTATGGAGATTAAGGAAATAAATAATTCGACGTAACTTTATTCCGTAACGATCGGACAGCACAAAATAATAATGATGAAACACAAATATAGATAAGAAAACAGAAAAATATACTTATATAGATGAAGATAAATAAACAGTTGAACTAACTGACGTATGTATGAATAGGCCTATATGTATGTATGTATGTATGTATGTATGTATATGTATGTATGTATGTATGTATGTATGTATGTATGTATGTATGTATCCATGTATGTATGTATGCATGTATGTATGTATGTATGTATCTATGTATGAGTACGTATATTTGCCTGTATGAATGCATGCAATATACACTTTATTACACCTCTCTACAAAAGCTCGTTAGAATTTGATCTAGAGGTCGAATGACCAAATGCGACTACGCCAATCCAATTAGACCACACCTTCACAAAAGTCGCAACATACATTGTATTGTATTGTATTGTATTGTATTTGAACACTTGTTATAGCGCCCCTACCAGATTTCCCATTCAGAGGCGCTATGTATGACTACTGCGCGAACGCTGAATCGTAGTTTCACGCCGAAGCGCATGAGCAATTGCGAGTGAAGGACTTGCCCAGGGTCCCTACGCGTAATCATACATGTAAGTGTTCAGATCCATACATACATACACACATACTTGCACATTTAATACATGCATACATCATACATACAGACATGCATACATGAGTACGTGCATACAAAAATATATTTGCATGGGTGGGTGGATGGATGCGTGCATACATACATACATACATGCATACATACATACATACATACATACATACATACATACATAGGCCTACATACATAACCATACATAAAATTTTTATTGAACTCTTCATTCACAGACAAACACAAGTAAGCATTGAAACAAAGCCTTAGGGAACAACAGGGAAGAAAGAAACCCCCAAGGGACCTAGGCCCCGCTACATACATACATGCATACGTACATACGTACAGGCATACACACACATACATGCATGCATACATACATGCATGAACTATATACATACATACATGAATATATATATATATATATATATACATGCATACATACACGCACCCATACATTTAGGCAGACATACATATCTGCCTTCCAATTTGTTTCTTTCAGCTCGCGTACTTCCCGCCTTGCTTAGGTACTCTTCAATCAACTCCTAGTGGACGATGTCTGGATTGGTTCAGATAGTCTGACAATCTCTGGATGAATAGTTGAACACCCATTCAAGTGCTAATCCGTATTGCTAGACTTCGTTGAAACTTGCATCGCCCATATCTACAGCATGCACTTCTCTGCACTCATTGCTTCGTCTGACTCTGATATTGATTTCAAGATTAAACCTAATGTCGTGTTATGACGTGTCATGACGCGAATTACGACGTGAATCTTGCGCGTGTCTGTGACGCTTATCCGATGCTAAGCGCGGCAGTACATGTCTCGCTGCGCTTTATAATGTACATGTCAGCGAATGGGCGTCACAAGAGGTCTGATCATCCGGCGCAGACCAGTGGAACCGGAGCAATTTTCTTTATCCAATTGCCATTGCCCATGCATTTAAATGAGCTCCTTTGTCTTCAGTGCAGACAGTTTAGAACAAGGCCCGATAGCGCATTGGATAACAACTGGCGTAGAGAGCGAGAGGTACCGAGTTCGAGTCCCGTAGGGCGGATATGCTTTGTAGGATGCTATTAGCTATTGATAGATAGATATTCGTTTTATTTTCCGGTTTACAGACCGCAACCAGTTATTGTTAGGCTGTCTGTTCTGTTAGTAGTTAAGATTGTTTCAATTGCATAACATGTAAATGTACAGCGCAGTGCGTTTGTCAGGCGCTTAATTAAAGAAAAGATATTATTATTTTATTTTATTATTTTTTTTTGTTCTCAATCCGTGGAAAAGAGACACAGCGGTCTTAGTACTATGCCAAACGCACGGGGAGAACTGCTGGATTTTTTCCTATCTCTGTCAACGGTCAGAAGACGTTATTAAACTGTTGGTAACCATTGGTTTTTTCTGCATGCAGTCCATCCTCATTGCCTCGCCCCATATCCCTTAATTCACCTGTCCATCGTAACCTGCTTTTTTACACTTAACTGTTGTATATTGCATGACTTCTACCCTCCTATGCTTATCGACGCCCATAGTCCTTAATGCTGGCAGCGTTATTTTTTAATGCAGGTAGCAGTATAAGCTGAAAATCAGTAGATGTATAATATACATCTATATATTATATCGTATATATATCTATAAAAACTCCGCCACCATCCCCCAACCTTGCCTTGCCATTCTTCGTTCACAGCATGTAGAAAATAAATAGAACACATGGACAGATACAATCTTGGCGTAATCATGACGGAGTAACCCACAGAAAAAACAGCACAAAAAGAGAAGAGAAATAAAAAGGAAATGAAAAGAAAATATTCGTGACAGAAGCAGACAGAGAAACAGACGAACACAGGCGTCAAGGAGCGAAAGAAAGACGGACCCGGAGAAGGAATGACTGAAATAAAGAAGAAATGAAAGAGAGATAAAGAACGCGGACGTGTCAATCGCTTGATTGTATCAGTACACTGTAAGTCTAAAGGTTCCGACGAGTCCGCAGCCCGAACGCGGTCATGCGGCAGGGCACTATGCCAATCAGCCTCCACTCGACCACAGCAAACCGTCAGTTTTGACCATCGAAGTAATTGGATCGGAACAATCCGAACAGCAGTCACACTGGTCACTGGGTCTTGCAGCCGAGAGTCGCAATGGCCTTTTACGAAGCTCGTTTGCGTTGCGGACGCCGCTGAGAGAGTAAGTCGTCGAGGACTAAAGACGAAAGCGTCGCCGTCCATGCGGCCGTTCCACCCTGGAGACGGAGACTTTGGCGATATGTCCTCGGCGAAAGCCTTGGAGCTGATTAAATGTGCCGTTATTTTAAGTAAATGATGGGTTCAGAAATGCAGGAGCGTTTCGTTTGTCCGATGCTTTTAGGAAAAGTTGTTATGGGCAAATCAATACCGCAAAGCTTATCACTCGACAGACGTTATTCTCCTCGAATTATTTATTATCTACTTATTTAGGTTAACAATTTTTTTTAAAGTCTTCAGAATTCGAAAATTGCAAAATTAAAAAACAGACTGTTAAATATCTTCAGATTCTCCGAACGCTTATATTTCTATGGATAGATACATTCGGTCTACTTAGTTTTATGATAATCTTTCAGCTGCTCTACCAAGCTTTAAATACATAATAAATTATATCGTCCCTTTTAGACCATGCTACAGTGACTGCTGTTATTTCCGCTGTTGGCTTCAAAATTATGATATCGATTACAATTCTGGACAACCACTTCACTTGACAGGATCATTGATTGTTGCCTTTTTTGTATTATCATAACTAGATTAGATTAGATTAGATTAGATATAGTCATCCTGACGGCGGTTATGGTGAAATGATGGTGGTGATGATGACGCAGCAGAATCGGAGCAGCAGCAGCAGCAGTAGCAATTGCGAGTAGTAGTAGTAGTAGTAGTAGTAGTAGTAGTAGTAGTAGTAGTAGTAGTAGTAGTAGTAGTAGTAGTAGTAGTAGTAGTAGTAGTAGTAGTAGTAGTAGTAGTAGTAGTAGTAGTAGTAGTAGTAGCAGAAATGAATAATAATAAGCAGCAATAGCAGCAATAGCATGATGATGATGATGATGATGATGATAATGATAATGATGATGATGATGATGATGATGATGATGATGATGATGATGATGATGATGATGATGATGATGATGATGATGATGATGATGATGATGATGATGATGATGATGATGATGATGATGATGATGATGATGATGATAATAATAATAATAATAATAATAATAATAATAATAATAATAATAATAATAATAATAATAATAACCATAAGAATAACACAATGACATCTATTATAAAAATGTTGACAATGACATGAGCACGTCATTCTTAATATCTGTCAGCAATTATAGCACTGCCAGCGGAACAGCACATGAATAATGTCCACAAAATTACATCAACACAATTACAAGAGCTTCCGAAAGCAGTCCGATGCGATGAAAAATTAACGCAAGTCATGGCAGGGCCTACTAAACATTACCGACAAAACGAAGAGAGAAAACGGTTTAGAAAAGAATTAATTAAACCGACCTAAATATGCCTCCTCAAAGTGCAGCACTGATGGGTTTATTTTATGGTGGTGGGCTTTGTGGCCACTGCCGGGAGAACTTAAGAGCTCGAATCAATAGCAATCACGGCAGGCAAGACATCACAGACTGTTGCATGTCCGACGCTCGTGCTCCGTATTGCTTCACAGCCGAAAATCAAAAGAATCATCGCTGGCGACGTACATAGACGGCGCATCGGTCTAGTAGACGGCGCATCGGTCTAGCGGAAGTGCTTTTGACGTCATGTAAACACGACGAGCTGTGGTCCGCCATTTTGTGCGATCTAGGCAAATATGGTGAGCAAACAGCTTAGTAATTGTTCCCTGAAAGGCGGCTGTTATCGTTGGCGTATAATAGAAGCAGAGCCGTGCGTTTGCGTGAATTATTAATAGGAACTATGGGCATACATCGATTGCAGTAAACTTACAAAACGCTAGGCCAACAGCTAGCCATTTAATGGTCACCGCCATGATTTTATTAGTTTGTGTCACGTAATAGAAGTTGACTTTCGTAATGGTTGCCCTCTGTAACGTGGATGTAACCATGGGCGTCCGGAGGGGCAAGGGGCAATTTTGTCCATATTTAAAAAAATTACTTATCTTAGTTTTTAACAATGAATGGCTATTATTTCTCCACAGTTTTTTTTAATCCAAACTAGTCAGGGTAACCTAAAATGTTAAAATATATCAAAACAATGAAACTTTTATCAGTTTTGAGTTTGAAATAAACGTTCAGATATAGCTGAAAGCGGATCCCAGAACGCTAGCAACATGCTCCATATGGACCATAATTTTATCATGTCGAACGCTTCCACAAGCGCTGGCAGCTGTTGGGATCCGCGACAGACCCAAATGGCGGGAGCGAGCGCTGTGGGTGACGTGAGAGGTTGCTTTCGGCACCCTCGTTAGTCCCCCATGCCAACAATTGAAAACTTTGCCCATTAAAAAATTCTTTGCTCCTGTAAAAATTCCTGCGGACGCCCGTGGATGTAACTTTCGATTTCGACGGATGAATCTTTTGCAGTCATACTTGTGCGCCAACTATTTGCTCAGGCTGCCAGCTTCTGATTTTGCCAATCCGCATAGTCACTCGATATGCCATCACCAATTTACCCTGTCCACAGCACTGTGTGCAGACTAATAATAATAGGATCTACGGTCTACTGAAAATGTTGTTAAAAAGTAAAGTTAAATCATCAAAAGACAAGTGGCCTATAATTATATAAAATTAGAAACAACTTCAAGAGCTAAACGTTTTGTTAAATTCCAGTAACCTATAACTGCAGGCTTATGGGCCCATCACGAGCAAAATTCATATGTAGGCCTACATGCATATTTGCACCAAGTTCCGGGACAATATGAGATCAATCCGGAACACGGGACGCACAAGGCCGATTCCGGAAGTGTCCAGGCAAATCCGGGACGGTTGGTATCCCTAATATTTGTCCAAACATTCTTGGCGTAGAAATTGAAGATCCTAATGCACTGGCGTCACCAGCTAGTATACAATTTCAGCAGGTCGCGTCACGGTCATGGGAGTTATTCAACAGGTCGAAGAAATTAATGTTTGAGTTTGATTTATTTTCAAAGAAATCTTCAATGTTGTAGCGCCTCATTGTTATTTATTTATTTCTTTGCTAATGACTCATTGTTATTTATTTATTTCTTTGCTAAACATTGATGCACCTTGTAAGCAACTGAAATAGGTTAGTTTCGCGAAGTAATAGACGGCACATTATTACATTTATTTCCAGAAATTTCTGACTCAACGGCGGAAAAAGAATACTTAAGCATTTCGATTTAAGAGTTGACAATAATTATAGACTTCTACTGACATAGGACTAGATCAAACGCATGCAAACATTAGGCCTAGATACAAGAAGCAGGGTATAGTTGTTTTGAGAGGGACGACTGAAATATGCAGAGAGGAGGACTATTAAGATTGAAATCACGGTGAATTTACCATGTTACAGGATTAACTGATGTTTAGTGCTATATCTCTTCGCCCATGACTCCTTCTATTTCCACAATCGCTACTTGATCCGCATTACCAGTCGCCCACAACCAAATGCTCAGGACTTGGAGGAACCTTTTCAATTTGTGCGGCGATGCTTGCAACCATTTCGCATCGAGCAATTATCTCTAATGTCTAACGGTTCTCCCTCTCGGTGCAAATTGTTCCCGTCCCCCAAGGATGATCACCATCTCGAATGAGATTGCGGGTAATTTAATTACCCCCTCTGACACAGACTGTCATAAGTCCGTGACTGCACTGCTGGCCCAGAAGCCGTTGAACATCGTAGATCAAATACTATACCCTGTGCTTGAGCTCAATAATATCTGCACTTGGAGGTGACCTGCTAATCGCAAAGCTCGTTCAGTAGTGCATGTGTAATGGTCCGATTATGATGAAGATTACAATGACGCCATCAACGACTGCAGCGCACAACGACAATAAAACGATAATAACAACGACGACAACTACAACCAGCGACGACAACAACAAGGACAATGCCACGATAGGAACAACAACAGTTATAAACGAAGTCTATTCGTAAACAACCGTTTTGAGAGGCACTTAAACGTAGAAGTATTAAGTGTTCTGATGCATGCAGACACACATAAGCACATAAATACAGACAAGCATACATGCAAACGCATACATTCATACTTATATATATATATATATATACATACATACACACACACACATATATATATCATAGGCGTAGCCACATGAAGGCAGGAGGAGGCAGTTGCCTCCTCTTGGATTTTCCCGTATTTGCCTCCTCTTGCCCGAACTCCATCGCCATACAAATCTGCATGCAATTTACTTACTTACTGCACTGTTCAAGCGAATGTTGTACCGTACGGCGTATACTATTTCCTGACACACAGACACAGTTTTCGTTTCCGGTAACAAACGCCTAACTTCAGTATTTTTCAAGTAAATTGTACTAATCGAATTATTGTGTATTATCGTCATTCCGACTCATTCGTCAATTCGTCAATAGTCATTATTATGTCTGCGGGGCCGCCAAATAAGAAACTTCGACAGATTGTGCTATCTTTTGCCAGCCAAAAGCCAGCGAAGAAATACACAGGTAACGACAGGTTATTAGTAATAACGCCTATGGTTATTAGTTATAATTAGTAACGAAGCTTCTCTTGAAGAAAAGACCTAGTTTCATCAATCCAACTTTATATACTTACGGAAACAATTATTTCCATCATCCAGCTTCTATTTAATCAAACTTCCATTTAGGCAAGAAATCATTCTCATCAATCCCTGCAGCTTCCATTTTAAAGCAACAATGTAAAATAATTTAGCAACGTAAACTAGGGTTTAACCGTTATACCGTTAGGATTAGTAAATAGTAATTATGGTAACTTTGTAAGGGGCTTCTATCCCCCCTAAACAACCGGGCTCAATCCCTCTCCTTCCCCCCTACTGTGATTGAAGAGATCTGTAACTTGTAAAAGAAACACTCCCCCCTGTTTTTCACTGGGCTCAACTTGAGCCCACCGTGTATAGGGATAGAAGCCCCTGATTATGGTTCCTTTATCAACTGGTGTTTTTAAATTACTGTCGTAATTTTACTTCATTCTCATAGAGCTCATAAATAATATATTGCCACAGTGTAAAACTAATTTGTACAAAATCTTCTTTTAACTGGTGTCTTTAAAATTACTGAGCATTGTAATTTTACGTCACGTTTTCAATGTTTCACATTTGAAGTACTGCAGGAAAAAAAAGTCTACGATTTTCGTCTATTGCTCCATGGATAAATTTTGCCTCCTCTTGTTTGCTCCATGGGTACATTTTGCCTCCTCTTGTGCCTCCTCTTGAAAAGAGGTCTGGCTACGCCACTGATATATATATATATATATATATATATATATATATATATATATATATATATATATATAAGCACATACAAGGGAGGAATTGGCAATGCTGAAGAACCGTCACCATAAGCCTTAGCAACCCTCTCTTTCCAGAAAGAGAGAAAAAAGCCGTAAGTCAGGACGCCTGAATAACTCCGGGGAAAATTGATCGACCCAACCTGCCATCCTGCCAAGCGTTCAGTCACAACCGCAACAATTGTTATATCGCGGACGACTTAACATCGGAAGCTTCAAGTGGTTTAACCGGTGGCTGACACTCTTCACTGATAACGATTAATCACAAACGGCTTCGATTAGGAAAATGGGTTGAGCTCCGCTGATAATGGTATACCTACGCGTCTGTCGAGCATAATATACTGCATGGGTCGCTGTGAAGTTGAACCGCCGGAGACTCGTGTAATCCAGTGCCTTTTTGGATATTACTGTGCATACAGTTGTGACTGACAATCGACGAACATTTATCCGAAGGCAAACACAATTCGAGTCACTTGGGGCGCCGAATAACGACCGCTGAGAGCACTTAACTAAATATAGATGCACTTAATTGTCTCCTCTATGTCTCTATGCCCCTCTCTTTCTTTTCCTCCCTCCCTCCCACTCTCTCCCTCCCGCCCTCCCGCTCTGTCGTTCTGGCTTGGCCGCGCACTTGCATATGCTGTGCTTCAAAGGTCGACGGCAGCAAATCGAGAATCGATCCGAAAGATTCCGGAATTGATTTGAACTCTTCCGATTGGATCTTGTATCAGATGCATAGAAAAACGATCTTCAAGAACAGGAAGCAAATGGCAATTGCCCTGTAACGCCCTGTAACGGCTCCTTTTTAAACAATAACTATATGAATAATAGGGTGATAATGATGATGGTGATCATGATTATGATGATGATGATGATGGTGGTGGTGGTGATGACGATGATGATGGGGATGGCGACCATGGCATGATGGCGACCATGGCGGATGGCGGATTGCTGCGGGCAGTAATCCAGAACGAGTTCCACGTTCTACGTGGCCTGTTCCCTCCAGTGGCCGAGAGACGCTACAACCTACGGCCCAGACGGCACCCGTTTGAGCTGCCCCTCAAAGACAATAAAAACTTCATACCTAGAGTCCTCTATGCTTGTGTTCAATGACTATATCCATTCCTCATTTGAACATTAAGGTCAACTATGTAATGAGTAAAACAAAGACCTATTATTTTCTATAAACTCTTTGACATTGTAACTGATTGCGGTGTGCCAATTAGAGTTGTCTTTCTCAATAAACGAATATAATTATTATTATCATGATTATGATGATGATGAAGGTGGTGGTGGTGGTGGTGGTGGTGGTGGTGGTGATGGTGGTGGTGGTGATGATGATGATGATGATGATGATGATGAAGTTTTAACAGCATCTGTATTGATATCAACATGGTTACGATGGCGTCCGCAGCAATTGTATAATAACTGTGATTGTCTTGATGATGCTTTCACAACCAGAAGAAAATTATATCATAACTTTATACCATCATCATCAGGGTTTTCTCAAAGGCGCCACACAATATTATTGTTAAGCATACATTCATTATTATAACACACATTTGTACATACATATACATATACATATACACGTAATCGTAGGCTCCAACCTTCTATTGCGCCACTCGAAAGCCAAGCGCAGGGCACAGGCTTATTCATGATCATACATACATAAGCATAAATACATATACACAGACCAACATACGTCAATTCACCCTTACATACATGCATACAAACGTGTATAATTTCATAGTAATAACAAATACATACATATATACATACAAACATATTTTACGCACATACATATAAACATACATGCATAGACAATGTTTACATTCATACGTACATTCATACGTACATACGTTCACACTCATGTATATAATATGTGTTTACTTACTTGCATACAAACCATGCATACATATTCATGTATGCATGGAATTTTGATATTTGTCTCAAAATACGAGAATTTCGGATTTTGACCTTTACCACACTTGGTGACCTAACTATTCATAGGACAAAATCGGACGAAAGCCAAGCCACATGTGTTGTATTGTATGCAGCCCAGAGACACGCAGCACCATAGCTTACCTGACTGGAACATGCATGTTTACGAATACGTTATACCATCCACTTAGGAAAGTCAGGTGGAACCCTTGAACAACGCACTCGCTCCCAATCGTGTGGGAAAGAGACGAGATTGCCTTCGATAAATCTTACGTAAGTAGTAAAGCTTCCATAGCACAAGTGGAACGTGGGGGGGGGTACTCAGTTCCTTATCTCGGCCCTTGAGCCGGCTCTGGACGTAATGGTAATCGTAATCTTCAAACTTCTAAAGCGCCACTCGAAAGCCAAGCGTAGGGCTCCAGCTTATTCACGAGCGCTGCGTCAAGTCAGAGGGGTTGTCCAAAGAGTAGTCCGAAGGAGGTCCGAGTTCGGTCTCCAGAGGGGCAGAGAGGTAGAGTAGATGTTAAGGTGGGTGTTGTTTAAGGAGAGAATTGGAAGATTGAGGATCAGGTGAGTCGGAGTAGGAGTTCTTGGAAAGGTGAGACTTTAGTTTTGAGTGGAAAGCCTTGAGGGTGATGGATAGAGGAGCCTGAGGCAGATGATGGTGGGTGATTTGCAATGATGGTGCATGGAGGAACCGAAAAAGTGCGGAATTCTGGAGGTAGGTCGTTCCAGAGACGTGGTGCGGTGTTGGATATGGCTTGGTTGGAGAACTTGAGAGGAGTAGGGGGTCGAGAAAGAGTGAGGACAGAGGATGATCGGGTGGAGCGGGTTGGTTGGATGGTAAAGAGTTCGCGAGGATATTTGGGCTGGGAGTATTGTAGGTTAGGGATAGGACTTTGAAGTGGATTCGCTCCGGGATTTTTAGCCAACGGAGTGATTTGAGGATGGTAGCAATATAGTGATGCTTGGGCGTTGTCCCGAGATCCTAGGCACGGAACCAGTGCATCTCAGGACTTGTTTACTTTCCACCTTACGCCGGTACCAAATTACCCGACGGTATGGTCCGTGACCAGGCTTATTACCGATAGATAAAGGATGGGGAAATCACGGAGAGAGGAGCGCGTTAAGGGACGGTAGAGATGGAAACAAGGAAGAGACGTATACATCTGGAAGCGATGCAGATGATTAGGCGGCTTTGTTGGCGTGTATTGTCTGCGAAAGGGTATTATTACCTGCTGAAGAGATCGATGTTGAAGAAGACGTATTCTCCGTTGGCAAAGCCAAAGTCCGCCGCTCGGATCATCATATCGCGCACGGCATCAGGCGAGGCGCACAACACCACGACTGCAAACAGTAGAAAGAACGTGACCTTTAAAACCCTTTGGCTGATTAATTGTATGTATGTATGTATGTATGTATGTATGTATGTATGTATGTATGTATGTATATATATATGTATGCATGTATGTATGTATGTATGTGTGTATGTATGTATGTATGTATGTACGTACGTACGTATGTATGTATGTATGTATGTATGTATGTATGTATGTATGTATGTATGTATGTATGTATGTATGTATGTATGTATGTATGTATGCATGTATGTATGTATGTATGTATGTGATATGTGTGTACCTGAACATTTATATATCGGGTTTTAAAAACCTCTCAAAGGAGTAATTAGCAATATTATAAGCATTAGTAATATGGCATATAAACAGCACATTTAAGAACCTGGCGTAGTGAAATTGATTTCAAAGTTCCATTAGCACAACACAATAACTCACAGAACACAAAGAACGTGACTTTAACCTATTACTTTGTTAATTAATACTATGAACTATTTAGCGCCTTAAAGAAAAAAGCCTTCAAAAGTCTTACTGATGCTCTAGTCCATTGCGATAAACTAAGGCACGTGTAGCAGGAACGGTTTCCGATTAGTTAGAGCTCTCTGCCTGTAACACGGAGAGTTCGGGTTCGGCTTAAGCCTCCACTCAGGCTCTCTATGTGTAAGGACACTGAACTAGTCCTTCACGAACAACAATTGCTCAGCGCCATCGATGATCTATCGTGTGTGCAGTGTGCACTTCTGAACTTTGGAAGAAGGGCAATATCAAATACAGTTGCATTGTATTATTAGTTGATTCGTCCATAATTATCTTAGCCATTGTTATATAGGCTACACTTGTCTGTTATAACTTATACGTGTACGTTCGGAATAATAACAGACCTGAAATAGTCGACCATGTGAACTGAATGTGATATTTTAGGCAGTATGTTCTTTGAGATATAATCACTGCCATTTGCTAATAATATGAATAACCGATAGAGTATCCTACTTGCGTGTTGCTGGATACGACAAAAACAAAATCATTAAACTAATGGTGGCAGTTAATGGTCGTTTACTGGATGCTTGTAATAGCCATGCTTAGCAAACAACTGAGCCAATTATAATAACTACTAGTGTATCTTTTCTCATTTTCCAATTGTTCAAAATTACATTAGATAGCGTATAATTTGGCGAATTAGACGTCGAATCAAAATGTTATTTTGCATGTAAATGGGTTAGCGTGTGGGCGCAAATGTCGAAGCTCCAGGTTAATTGGATGCAGATGGCAATAACAGGCAATAAGCCCCACACAATTTACTTATCCCCAAGTCATCCCACAGAGCGCTTTGCCAGTTTCTAGGCACGGACGCCCAATAACTCTTCTCTTCGCTGGTCTTAGTATACGGCCACGCGTTTTTCCGTCAGGACGGCCAACCTAAGCTGAAACATTACATTAAGCGCTGAGCCATTCTTAGGAGCCAGATTCTGCGCCAAAGTCGTCGATAAAAGGCAGTTGAATGACGGGCGAGAAGCCATAACCGCAGCTTTTGCTTAACAACCTCGCTTAAATTTATTGTAAGCCGGGCTAACGCTAACGATTGCCATCTGGGATCCACGATGTCAGAGTCCGGTCTTATCAGATCTTTTAACCGCGCCATTATCTAGTTACTTAAAATTATAAACTTTGCGAGCTGCACGTAAGGCATACATTCTGCCTGATTCCTACCGAAACCATATCACGCATGGCGAGCATTTACTATGCTAAATACGTGACGTGCATTCCCGTCGATAGACTAGATACCATCAGACCTGGTGACATCAGACTTTCAGCCTCATCATGCGTATTCGCGTTCGGTAAACGTATTGTTGGGGTTGTATAGACACGAGACGTCATGTGTGAAAATTTGTCTTCAAGGTGAGAGTTTCATGACGGATGGGCATGGGTGTAACTATGTATTGTGACAGCGGTGTTCGGTCACTACCACTTGAAAGTGGCGGTGACAGTCACCACCGCTTTCGAGGGAGGGGAGGGGAGGAAGGAGGAGATTGTCACCTCCACTTTGCTAGTGGAAGTTACGCCCACTGGTGAGTCAAGTTTCCAAGGCAAACCAGCTGTCGTGGTGTTTGCTTGAAACGCTTTGTTGACAGTGTTAACATGTTATCTTAGCCTATAGTTTATCTATGTCATCAGCCTACTACGTGCGGCTGTTAAGTCACAAAACTTCGCTGTTACTACATAAATGTTGAATGATAACGACAAATTTCACATGACGCATCGACAGCTTTCTAACTCCCACGACAGACTGAGATCAATGTACTGTGTGTTTTTGACATTAATGGCACTGTGTATTTTTGACATTAATGGCACTGTGTATTTTGACATTAATGGCACTGTGTATTTTTTAAATTAATGGTACTGTGCATATTTGACATTAATGGCACTGTGTATTTTTGACATTAATGGCACTGTGTATTTTTGACATTAATGGCACTGTGTATTTTTGACATTAATGGCACTGTGTATTTTTGACATTAATTAATGGCACTGTGTATTTTTGACATTAATGGTACTGTGTATTTTTGACATTAATTAATGGAACTGTGTATTTTTGACATTAATTAACGGAACTGTGTATTTTTGACATTAATTAATGGCACTGTGTATTTTAATAAACCTGTAACGCAGTACTTTCCATTGCACTTGCGTGTAGCAGAACGAAAGTGCACATGCTATGCATTACGAGTCGCCGCATGAGCTCTGTTGTGTTTTCGTGAGAAAAGAGCCCAGAACACTATAGACGGTAGCTGTGTTGCCCGCGCTCACCCCGGATACGAGTTAAAAGTGAGTTACGGATGGAAGTTGATTAAATGAATCGATTCTTTCGGCGATAATAGAGACTTTAGCCACGTTCTCGGGCCCGGATATCCGGCCCGAGTAACGAAGAATCCGTCGAAAGTATAGGACGCATAGGGCGCTGCCGATACCCGCGCGCACGCCCCGTCTTGAAACTCCTAAAACGAATTGTCGCAGGCTTTTAAGGGTCCGCTTCGACACAGAACCATTTTCCGCGTTTATTGACGTTCTCCACTTTCTCCCTGAACAATCGTCCACCCGTTTTTCCTGGCAGTTGCTTCGCTCTCACAGAAATCTGCTTCAGCCCTTTTCCAGTTGGAAGCGAGACGCGTGCTATTGTGTTTTTTGGCGAGATGCCTCGAGCAAGGCAGTATTTGCTCAGTACTTGTTACAGCGCATCGTCTGTTTATCAAAACGTCGACTCCTGGCGTGCATTCGGGTAAACAGAGCTGACATTAAACACTGAAGTTATATATATATATATAAAAAATATATAGAATTATATATTATATACATTATATATATTATATATATAAGTATGCATGTATGTACTATGTACCACCCGAGCCCTGCAGGAACATACATGTATAATAACGTCTTCGGAGGTTCGAGAAGTTAGATAGGACTGGTGTTTACTCTTAACACCCGACTTTAATCCAGAGTCACGAATCAGTATATGTATGTATATGGCTTTTTATGTAGCTCTTTTTGAAACTGGACTTAAATAGGCTTAACTTAAAGATCTGGATGATTGCCACTACATGTGGATTACCCCGATCGTTTCTATTAGTCTCTGACACCAGGTCAAAGTAAGGTCAAAAGTGTTGAATGTGATCTTTGTGATCGAGGCCCTGGGGTAACAGTGGGGTTCAAGGATCTTTGTGATCGAGGCCCTGGATTTAAAGGATCTTTGTGATTGAGGCCCTGGATTTAAAGGATCTTTGTGATCGAGGCCCTGGATTTAAAGGATCTTTGTGATTGAGGCCCTGGATTTAAAGGATCTTTGTGATTGAGGCCCTGGATTTAAAGGATCTTCGTGACTGAGGCCCTGGATTTAAGGATCGTCATGATTGAATGATTGAGGTCCTGGATTTAAACGATCTTTGTGATCAAGACTCTAGGGTTAAACGATATTCGTGATCGAGGCCCTGTGGTTAAAGGATCTTCGGGATGGAGAGTAAATACTGTATTTTCGGAATCTTGATAGCATTTCCCCGCTTGGCTCGACCTGTCACTGGCACAGGACGAAACGGAATTATAGCACAAAGGTGGAGTTATGAAAACAAGCACATTAGCCATCTGTCAACACGGTTCAAGTGCCTGGCCCCAACAGACATTCTTTTCTTCTGTATGTGTTTGTGATACATTTCATATATGTATATATATTTATATATATGCCTACCCTTGTATGTACGTATATATGTATGTATGTATGCGTGTATGTATAATATTGTATATATGTATGTATGTATGTATGTATGTATGTATGCGTGTATGTATAATATTGTATATATGTATGTATGTATGTATGTATGTATGTATGTATGTATGTATGCATGTATGTGTGTATGTAGGCCTATGTGTATTTTGTGTATGTATGTATCTGTGTATGTAATCGTAGGTGTGTACTATGTATGTATGTATGTATTATATATGCATGCATATAACCAGTTGCGTTATGTCAACTGGATGTTTTGAATTAAACGAATATTGAGATATATATTCATGCATTCAATCAATCAATCAATCAATCAATCAATCAATCAATCATTCATTCAGTAAATTATTAAGTTCATAGGATTTTATAAAGTTAATAATTAGCAACCAATTCAATGTTCTCTCTCTGTATCAATTCAATTCAATTCTTGTATTGAAGCCATTAAAGTGAAACAAAGGTAACATGCTTATTAATTTTGTCATTGTTAACATCACAACACAGTAGCAGCATTATTATTTTTCATCACTAGCCACAAAAGGGAACCCCGAAAGGACAATAGTCCCGCTAGCTAGGGTCACCTAAGTTATTACTATTATCGCAGTACATGATAACAACAGGAAGGACTTAGAGTCAATATTCAGTATGATCATGGTCAGAACTATACTGGTCTGCATGTATATAATCAATCACATAGGTAACAAACGATGCGACCGGGTTGTCTCAATCAGAAAACTCAATTGAAAGCCACTTGTAGAAGTGCAACAGGAAACTTATATTAATTATGATAAGGGTCAGAAATTCGAAGAGCAGCCTGCAATTAGCAACGTTGACGGTATCGCAAAAGGCGGACAATGTTTGTTCACGGTATCAGAGTAATTGTCCCGTAAAAATTTAATGGCGTAATCTAGCAAAGTTCTGTCTTAGCCGGCAGTTCGTTGAACCCTCTTCAGCTTAGCTTTATCGATAAACGCACAAGGGAAGCTTCTAGAAATCAGCGGCATATGACCTGTTTACAGGCCTTTACGACAAACTGGTATAGCTGTGGTTATCCTACATTTTTCGATGACGGAACACTCGAACTTCTTTGCGTTGTGTTTAAAGGAAATCTTGATCTACAGAGATAAGCTGAAACACTGGTGCGCTGTTTTGCTTGAGTGCTGCCCTTGTTTATACGTTTTACCTGAAGATTGTTGAAACCCTTGGACCGCGTTAGTTAGAGAGTCAATTCAGGTCCATATATATGCTAGACTCTCCTAGGTTGCCTATGAGGCCCATATTGCCTTTGCCTCCTTCAACACTGATTATTATCTTTGTAATTAATCGCGGAAATCTTATAACCTGTCACCGTTATTAGAGAGAACAGATGATATAGTTTGCTTGAGACGCTATTCATCGTGAAGAAAATGCGAGGACTATACGTTGAAAAAGGGACGGATAAATTTGATCGCTGGTTAGCATTTTCAGTAAGTTCTTCTCGATAGTCAATTTGTTTTATCACAATTGTCGGCCATTATCAGAAGTGCAACTATTAGCATTCTTCAGGAACTGATAATTACTAATTAGTCTGTAAGCGTTATCGATAGGGGCCTACTGAAGCCCCAGATCAAGAAAGCTACTAACAGTTTCATATTTTTGTCACAAATATGCCCTAAACAGTTTAACATGGCGACAGAGCTTCGCTGTCGCCAAAAAGTAATCCATTATCATCAATAAAATCAACGTCGCAGAAATAGGACACATCTAAAAAACCGATTAACCCTAGGTCGATCAATCATGACAGCAATTGAGAGTTACACCCTCGTCAGAAAAACGCTATGGCTCATACAGAAACCGTTAGACGACAAGGAAGCCGACAGAGGTGGCAACAGAGACACAGTCGACTCGGGAGCGCAATATTGATATTTGCGACAGTCGTTGGTAATTGGCAAACGGTGCTTCGCTCGCTGCTTCAGACCCGTCGCTTAGACAAAACCCAATTAGAAGCTCAGCGACAGATTTACGTGTCTTTGGGGACTGGTCGTGCATAAACCTACTCATAAGTCTCGCTGCTTGTCGATGCAACCCCTCGTTACCGGCATGCGTCCGAAAGAAGTCAGTCTTTTATATTTCATTCTTGGCGAGGCGAAGGCGGCGTGATGTACAGCGTGAAATGAGTAGCGAATCTAGCGATGCCGCGGAAGCAAGGAGACAGAGCGCCTGTCTCAACCAACACGGGCAACGTATTTGTCGCCAGCTCTGTGCTTGTACTTCTTGTTTACAGTTTGGACCTCTGAGTGTCTGTTAGCAGCATATAATACTCCTGTGTATGTGTAGTAAACTATTTGATATTGTTGGTCGATGATGTATCACAGTAATGACTCTGGATTTAGGTGAGACAAACGTCGTGGTCTGCCATAGTAATCGGATGTAATTGTCTGGTTACTGTTCTTTAGCGAGGATATGGAGATGGATAGGTGCCTTAAACCAATGCCGGATGATGAAACAGGTGGAAGGAAAGGAACATATGTGGGGCGCGGTGGTGTAGGGGTATGTTCGGTGCCTTGCAGCCGGAGGGTTGCGGGTTCGAATCCACCTCAAGCCGCCGCGTAGGGACCCTGGGCAAGTCCTTCACTCGCAATTGCTCATGCGCTTCGGCGTGAAACTCCGATTCAGTGTCCGCGCTGTAGTCGGGAGCGCCTCTGAGTAGAAATCTTAAAGGGGCGCTATAACAAGTGCTCATACATACATACATACATGCGTGTGATGGACGTCATCGGATATGAGCCCATGGATTTAAAGAATGAAGAGAGAGACTGATCTTTAGCCACAACAGACAATTGTTGGTCCCTTTGACACACGGATGTCTCGTTTAACTGGAGACGTGGGCCTCACGTGACCTCTGAGGGCTGAGACTAACACAAGGCAGGTCGAGGTTCTGAAGACTGGGATTTAATCAAGATAACACTTTCACTCGAAATGTTAAGATTTATCGAAGGAATGGCTTCCTGCATTGGAAGAGAGCTGGGACTTAACAAAAACAATTCCTGCATTAAAAAGGCGGGACTTCTTAGAAGAAAAGCCTCCATTGGAATGGCTGCCAAGATCTGAACTGGCTATATGCTAAGGCTTATCCAAAGCACGGCCTGCCTTGGAAAGGAAGGGAACATATTCACCTATCGGGATCGGTTACAGCATGATAGGAGCGGACAAGAGGGCGTCAGTCTGCAGCCACGGATTTTCTCTCATTATACATACATCGATCCATTCACCCATCGATCCAATGGTCCATCTAACTATCGATACATGCATACATACCATAGTTGTAAAAAACGTTTTTTTCGTTTTTTATTTCTCGTCACGTTTTTTTCCGTTTTTTATTTGTTATGTAACTTTATTTATTTATTTACTGTCTGCTACTATTTGTTTAATTTTATTTTTGTCTGATATCCCTTACGTTGTCTCCATCCTATCAAGGATTCATCTAATTTATGTCACTATTTAGTGTCATCAGTTGAGAAATAAACAGCACAGTACAGGAAATAAAATTTATAAAAGTTATTTGAATTTCTAAGTTATCCAAAATGTTAAATGTTGTCTTTATACTCAGTAGGCCTAATCTCTGATTGACTGATAAACTGACGGATATCCATATCAAGTTCTTGTTTAAGTCAGAATTGTAAGTAGACCTACAATTTTTAATTAAGTACACTCTATACTAACAAAGTTTAGTTGCTAATTGCTTATATCAGCTTGGATTTATGTGGACTTATGCATACAAATTAAATTTGAAAAGATTTCAATATTTTTAATTTCTCAATATCTTTTTAAACCAAACATATGAAAAACAAAATAATTGTTGTAGATTAGGCCTATGGTTAGGCTACTTGGTGATTACTAATAAAGTTATGTTATTTGCTGATTAAAATAAAATTATGTAAACAAGGTTTTTAATTTTAAAATGCAGTAAAAGATGTAGCAAAGTCAAATTATTTTCGTTTCCGTTTTTTTCGTTTTTCCGTTTTTTTATTTTTTCAATAAAACGACGTTTTTCCGTTTTTTATTTTGATTTTACCGTTTTTAACAACTATGATATACATACATACATACATCCATACATACATACATACATACATACATACATACATACATACATACATACATACATACATACATACATACATACATACATACATACATACATACATACATACATACATACATATGGATGTATGGATACATATGTGTGTATGTACATATGTATCATACATACATACATACATACATGCATACATACATAAATACATACATACATACATAAATACATACATACATGCATACATTCATACACAGTCTTGTTGCTTGTCTGTTTTTTTCTCTTTTGTACTTGCTTTTCGTTGTTTTATACTTGGGTTCAATAAAAGTTATGGTTATTTATGGTTATGGTCAAGGCCGTATCTACAGGGGTGTTTTGGATGTTTAAACACACCCCGAAATTAAATAATGTAAAAATGAAACAATGCACTAGCCGCTAGCGCCTTGATGACAGCTTCACTCGAAGCGCTTGTGTAAAAGGAGACAGGCTGTGAAACGAACAGAATCAGACAGCCAGGCTAAGCCAGTCTTTCAGACACACAGCTTATCGATATACCGACATGATGTAGGCCTAGGTCATGCTCACACTTTCTTCCAAAGTCTCATATATGCCTCGTGTTACACACTCCCTGTATATTATACCTTTCCAACATCACCAGCCACAAAATCGGACGATATCTCTCATCAAACTAGCCTCCCATACATTTTGTTTCTCATGCATGACACCAAAGCTTGCAGTATATCAAATTTCTGCAGCCGCAGTAAGAGACAAATCATTCATTCATTCAAATTAAGCTGTGGTAGGTCTATAGCCTACAGTACAGTCTCTGTACACTATGCATTTTGGAATGCTAAAAATAACAAATCTCCGAGAATCTCTTGGATCGGGTGCGCGGCTATAGTGAATAAAGCTGTTATGACACATAGGCTACATGTAAGTGTAGGCTAGATGTCTCAGTATCAGGTTAGCTCATTTACTATTCATCATTATTACATTAAACATCTTATTTTGCAGTAAAAGTTTTTCTATTTTATGCATATTTCATTTAAACCCAGCTGAAAGGTTTGATTTATTTTGGAAATATCTAACCATGTCTGCAAGTGATTTGGCAGGAAAAGCTTTAGCTTTATCAAAGCAATATCCTGCAGACTTTAATTGTCATGATTTCATAACAGAAATGCAACATTTACCCTCTGTGCATTAGGCGAAGTTTGAATATGCCCAGTTAACACCCCTGGACCTGATGAACTTATTTAACTCAATACAATCTTTCCGATCTATTTCCAAATCTGTGTGTTAGCTTACGTAAACTGTTGACAATTCCAGCAGCAGTGTCCTAGCCTCTGCAGAAGAGATCACTAAGTAAACTCAAGCTGATTAAGTATCTTGAAAAGTCTACAATGTCTCAAGACCGTTTTGCTTATTTCATTCATTCATTCATTCATTCATAATCTGATTCATTCATTCATTTATCCATTCATCCATTCATTCAAAGTTTCATTAATTCGGAGGATTTGGCCTTGCAGAGCATTGAGTCTAACATAGACAGAACAATTGATTTTGATGCTGTCATAAGAAATTTTGTCGAAAAAGCTGGAAAAGCTCCTATTTGAAGTAAATAAGCCTATTAAGCCTTTTTAAAAGCAGGAACTTCTTATTTGTGGCTGGGTGATAGTTGTGCCAACCCTAGGTTTTTATTTAAGTCGAGGCTTAATACTTTCATTTGAACTTCTGACTGAAGTGAAGGCACTCACTGACAGCAGACCATAAGACTTACACTGGTAGAGCTCACGACGCTCCTCCAAACCCTTTACGCTGTTGACTCGGTTGCGTGTCGGCTTGCTCAAGGACGAGTAAAAAACCGAAGCAAAATCCTGGCTACGTCCTTGGTTATGGTTACATATGCATGCATACATACATACTTTAAATAGTGGCAAGCATACATGCATGCTGACATGCTGAAACCTACATACATACATATACACTTACATGTTGTGAAATGATCTGATACGACGGGTCTGAACTCGCTTAGGCAGCGTTCTGGCTAAGTCCAGGTGTACACAGCGCGATTCTAAGTAATTGCTATCACGAAGAAAAATATTAATATGCGTCCTGCGTGCGTGTTCGAATGAGCTCAAAGTGGATCTACTATAATGTCTGTCTGTCCGTCTGTCTGTCTGTCTAGCTTTCTGTCCTTTCATCCGTCCGTCCGTCTGTTTGTCTGTCTGTCCATCAGTTCATCTGTACGCCTTACTGTCTGTCCTTTTTGTATGACCTTCCTTCCGCTTGTCTCTTTCTGTCCTTCCGTGGTTCGTCCATCCATCCGTCCATCTGTCCGTCTGTCTTTCTCTCTTTCTGATCGTCCGTCCGTCTGTTTGTCTGTCCATACATTCATCTGTCCGCCTGCATGCCTGTCTGTCTGTCTGTCTGTTCTTCTTTATGTCCGCCTGCCGTCTGTCTGTCTGTGTTTTTCTTTATGTCCGCCTGTCTGTCTGTCTGTCTGTCTGTCTGTCGGTAACACGCCTGTCTGTCTACCTGTCTGTTTGTATTTCTTTATGTCCGCCTGTCTGTCTGTCTGTCTACCTGTATGTCTCTGTCTGTCTGTCTGTCTATCTGTCTGTGTGTCTACTTTACCTGACAACCTACGTCTACAAAGACAGTATTAAATATACAGCTATAAATCACGTGTCAGGAAGCTACAAGCAGCCTACAGATGAGTAACGAACGCATGCGTTATTTTTTAAGCGTTGAACATATCATGCGCCGACAGACGACTGACTCTTAGTGGCTTAATCATGGACGCAAATAAAGCTTATCAAAGCACAAACAACAAGTGTCACTACTTCAAGCAGCTATTCACTGACAGCCCTGTTGGGCTTCAGTTTAAATAGAACCAGTGCATAGGAGCGTTTGTTTACAGTGGGGTTGCTATGGAAACCAAGTCGGCATGGCTAGACCTGCAGTGGTGAATCGAGGGGGTACGCTTGTCTCACAAAGGAGACAATGGAGACAAAATTTAATATGAGTGTAGGCTACTAACATCAGCGCTCCTTAGATTTCTTGAAGGGGCGCTATATAAATTTCCAGAATGAATGAATGAATTAATCAAACGTAATTAACGTTCAACAACAAGCTTCAAACCTTTAAGTAAAATTTTAATTATAGTTGTTACTGAAAATTGTTGCGAGCATCATACAACATAAATACATACACATACATACATACATACATATACATGCATATACATACATACATACATGCATACCCATACGCACGTACATACATACCTGCCTACCTACCTACCTACTTATAGATACATATAATCATATATGCAATGCATACATACATACATACTGATATACATACTGACAAAACATCCTACGCATACGTACTCATATTAAATACAGAATACATAATTCCTCCAACTCTCTCTCTCTCTCTATCTCTCTCCGTCTCTGTCTCTGTCTGTCTGTCTGTCTCTCTCTCTTTGTCTCTGTCTCTGTCTGTCTGTCTCTGTCTCTGTCTCTGTCTCTGCCTCTCTCTCTCTCTCTGTCTCTGTCTGTCTGTCTGTCTGTCTGTATGTCTGTCTGTCTGTCTGTCTGTCTCTCTCTCTCTCTCTCTGTCCTTCCGCCTATCTGAATTCCTATCTCTCTGTCTCTCACTCTATCGCTCTGATCTGTTCAGACATATCCCATCAACGCCGACCAAATGAAACGCCGGCGACCGTCCTCATGATGTTCTTGAGACGGTGTCATCACCCACCATGCATCATACACCCACCGTCAGTCACAGTAAACCAGAAAATGGCGCCGGTGTCCAAAAATAAAATCTCCCCGTAAAAGTCTATCCCCCCGGGAGAATCTATTTCGGAACGGATTCTTCCCCTTTCCCGGCGGATCTGTTTTAGAATAATAATTTCGCCCCCACAGATTATATTCCAAAACAAAGTCTCAGAGGAATATCTCATTCTCCGCTGAAATGATCTCTCCACGGGGAGACTACTATTCAACCAGATACAGTCATTTTTTTACAGTTTACAATAATTTAAGCAGGTGGATTGACCAACTTTATAGTAAAACTATTTAGTATTTTTAAACTATTCATTCATTCATTTCAGATATTTATATAGCGCCCCTCCAAGATTTCTATCAGAGGCGCTCCCGACTACAGCGCGGACACTGAATCGCCGAAGCGCATGAGCAATTGCGAGTGAAGTCCCTACGCGGCGGCTTGAGGTAGATTTTTGCAAGGCACCGAACATACCCTTACACCACCGCGCCCCACAACTTGTGTTACAATAATGACATGAAACCGAGACGAAACGGGAATCACAAAATTTAATCCGGGGAAAGTCTGTTTTAAACGGAGACTTTATATTGTGACACCGGACAAAACTTCTCTTCAATATGCAGCACGCAAGCACTCTTGTACGACCTCTCTTATAGTTGCATTCTACTATCGAAAACATGCATACGAGTGTGTACCCTTCAAACTAAAGTGTGCTTAGCAACTGTTAGCTGAAACGCACCTAGACCATGTAAGTTCAATGAAACCTTCACACAACACTTTCTTCGGAGGTCATATCGTGACCACCTTAAAACAAGGATCTGTTTTAAGTGAGGATACATATGTACATGCATGCATAATGCATACATGTACATAGATACATACATACATACATACATACATACATACATACATACATACATACATATACACATACATACATACATACATACATACATACATACATACATACATACATATACATACATACATACATACATACATACATACATACATACATACATACATACATACATACATACATACATACATGCATACATACATACATACATACATACATACATACATACATACATACATACATACTTACATACATACATACATACATACATACATACATACTACATACTTACTTACTTACATACATCATTCACTTAATAATTCTTACTTACTTAATAACTTAATTACCCATTCACTCGATTACTCTATTACTTACCTCACTTACTTACTTCCTTACTTACTCACTCATTCACTCATTATTACTTGCATACTTTACTTTACTTTACTTACCACCTACTTACTTACTCACTTACTTACTTACTTACTTACATATGTTCATAGGACTTTGACAAATATGGCACTTTGCGGGTTGAGCCAAACAGATTTTTGCATCCCATTACTGCGAAGTTTGTTTGCCCGGAACGGAACAGTTCTTCTGTGTGAACAAACCGTCGGCTATTTCGAATGCGATAAATGAGCACTTCCATGCACTCGCTCAAAAAACGCACTTCAAAGCCCAGCAAGAGACGATAAAAACTTAACCCACCGGCAAGGTTAAATAAGAGAGTTAGCTGCCTCGAGCAGACGATATACTCAGCAGAAGTGGCGCGAATCCGGGGAGGTCGGGAATTCCAGATATTCCCAGGATAGAACTGCGATGATAAGTACTGTTGTTAGAGGACTCTTGATATAATGCACAAACAGGATATAACCGTCACGCCCGACACGTTAAGAGCTTTATAAGACTATTCAGATTAGCGTTCGACTCCTAAATGCGTCCATATATCGCCCGAAGCACGTAGAATATATGAAAGCATAATGGGAAATGAACGGAGATATGCAATCCGTTTTATGAGCTAAAATACAAATCAACTCATAAACAAAGACCAACGCGGTTTTTACGATAGCACGAACAGCGTTACCAATGTGGATGGCTATGATCGGCACACAGACAGCAAAATCATTCGAAACAACCATGCAATAAAACGGTCCTATATTAAGAAATGTTTTATCTGTTTCAGCGGTAAATGGGATCGGCGTTATGGCTGAGTCTCTCCTGCTGTTATGAAGTCGATTCGTGGCATGGAGAAAATGTCAAACGTCGTAGAAGACTAAGCCTCACAGAGGTAGGGCTACTGCGCCTCTGAATACATATCTAGAAGGAACGCTTTGTAAATGCGCTATATAAAACCAATCCCTGTCAGCATGCTATGCAAATATATAATCCGTGCCAGGATGTTAAACAAATAAACAAGGTTTACCTATAGATCTAGCTATATAATCTCCACATCCCCCCCACGACTAACCCTAACTCTTCATTTCCTATGTTTCCCTTGATATAGAATAACTTCTGTCAGTCAATTCTTGGTCTGTAAAATTTTTATTTGTTTGTTTGAATGTATTAAGCTTGCCATGTACAGTGCTGTGCGTTTGCTAGTGCTTCTCATTAAAGAATCTTCATACTTGCTTACTTACTTACTTACTTACTTACTTACTTACTTACTTACTTACTTACGTGTATTCCAGGTACAGCGTAAATCATTGTATATTTTATTCTGTTCATGGTATTAAAGGGGGATTAACTAAAATTCTGCTCAAACTCTGTTTTGTTCTTTCTCCTTTACGACTCTCCTTCATTTTCGTCTTTGAATCAGATCATGTTTACTTACTTATCTACTCACTCGTTTTGAGCATTTATATAGCGCCCCACATTGATATTCAATTCAATTCAATAGCTTTATTGATCGCCAAATACAAGTTCAGGTCCATTTGTTGCAGTAGATCATGGGTAAACCCAAAAGGAACAATTATTGTTCGGCTGGTATGGTCTCCCCTTCCTCGTTGCTATTTCCATATAGAGTATCACTGGCCAACAAAGCATGAACCGAAACCAGTAAAGAAAATGTGCCAGAGTGCAGAAATGTACATGGTGGTTCTTTTGCAGGAGTGCGGTGCATACAGACTTTTGACATTATACACATTATATCAACCATTCATCATAATGTTACACACACTGATTACATCAAATACCGACACACACACACACAGACACACACACACACACACACACACACACACACACACACACACACACACACACACACACACACACACACACACACACACACATACAAACACACACACACGCGTATAACTTGAATATACTTACATATATAAATATACTCACATATATACAATATATATGCATACTCATAGGTGAAGTAACTCTCTGCAGCTGAGTCTTCTGAGTCTGGTAGAATAACTATCAGGCTTCAAGCCGCAGTTGCTGTTCTTATATCTTAGATATACTCTATCGACGCAGATTGGTCCAGAGACTCTGAACATCCATGCCATCTGTCAGCTGTCGACGGGAATCCGTTGGTTGGTTCCACTTGTACGTGTGGTCCCGCCACTGGTGACTCTTCCAGCTTACTGTGCATTGTTTTGCTAACCATGGTGCAATATATTCAATTATTCATTCGCAACGACATTTAACATCATAAAGGCAGGCGCAGAGAGCGCCTCTGGGTAGATACCTCGAAGGGGCGCTATATAAATGTTTAATTACATTACATTACATTAAAATCGACCTGGCTTTGACTGCGACTTTCACTAGAAGAGACTGGCGACCAAGTCTTGGGCATTCATCATGATATCGGAGCAATAGAATTCATTAAGTTAGATTGGATAAATTGTCTAGCCAAACGTATTACTCTCTCTCTCTCTCTCTCTCTCTCTCTCTCTCTCTCTCTCTCTCTCTCTCTCTCTCTCTCTCTCTCTCTCTCTCTCTCTCTCTCTCTCTCTCTCTCTCTGTCTCTGTCTCTGTCTCTCTCTCTCTCTCTCTCTGTCTCTGTCTCTCTCTCTGTCTGTGTCTCTGTCTGTATATATATATATATTATATTTGAACGGCTTCTGGGGATTTTATGACGCCTTTACGAAATTCTCAGAAGCCCTGCTCAATATAGTCTTGTCACCATGATAGCGAACCCTAAGACAGCGCGGACGGGATAAGATGATATATAGAGAACACTATCAGGAAGAGAAGATTAAAATGGATGGGACAATTGGGACACGTGCTTCGTATGGACAAGAGGAGCAAGTGATGAGCTGGATCCCTGAAGTAAAACAATGAGAAGACAACGGAATAATTGGCCGCGGTGACCATCACGACTTGCGGATGTCGGGAGGCGAGGCCTGAAGATTGGCCATAAACGAACGGAGAAGCTGCGGGGCCAGATGTGCACCAAAAATACTAAGTAAGTACTAAGTAATCAGTAAGTACCAGATACTAAGTGAGTATTAAGTAAGTATCAAGCACTAAGTAACTACTAAGTATTACGTAAGTACCATGTAAGTATTAAATACTTAGTAAGTACTAAGTAAGTATTAAGTAAGTGCTAAGTACTACAAGTTAGAACTAAGTATTAAGTAAGTACTATGTAAGTACAAAATACCCAGTAAGTACTAAGTACTAAATAGTAAGTAAGTACTAAGTAAGTACTAAATGTTAAGTAGGTACTAAATGTTAAGTATGTACTAAATATTAAGTGAGTGCTAAGTAAGTACTAAAAACTCAGTAAGTACAAAGTACTGGATAAGTACTAAATACTAAGTAAGTACTAAGTAAGTACTAAATACTAAGTAAGTATAGCATGATAGAATGCAGTCAAATAAATCCGGCTCGTTGTAGTCCATATATGTTCGGTTAACTGGAGAACTTAGAGAATGTCTTCGCTGATTGGCACTCACAGACACCTATTTACAATTTGCACCTGCAGTCATATTCTGTATATTTGCCCCATTAAATTCCATATGAGCTGTTGTATTATATAATAATTGACTGTCTTGTATTCGCTGGCGTCGGCTAATTGCGGACAACAGAAAAACCTTTATCATGTTTTCAGCTTACATGTCCGATTATGTTGGACAGCGCATTAAGACCATTGTGCTTCTATTCTGTAGGTCTGTTTGTCTGTCTATACCGGCTTGCTCGTCTGCCTTTCTGTCTGTTTGTCTGCCAATCAGCCTACCTGTTTGTCGGACTGCCTGTCTGTCTGTCTGCTTTTCTGACCGCCTGTTTGTCTGTCTGTCTTTCTGCCTGCCCGTCTGCCTGTCTGTCTGTCTGTCTGCCCGTCTGTCTGTCTGTCTGCCTGCCTGTCTGTCTGCCTGTCTGTCTGTATGGTTGCCTATCTGCCTGTTTGTCTGTCTGCTTGTCTGACCGCCTGCCTGTCTAACTGCCTACCTGCCTGTCTGTATGTCTGCTTGCCTGCCTATCTGTCTGTCTTTCTGCTTGTCTGAGTGTCTGTATGTCTGTCTGCTTGCCTGCTTCTCTGACTGCCTGTCTGTCTATCTGCTTGTCTGACTGCCTGCCTGTTTGCCAACCAGCCAGCCTGTATGCCTGTCTGTCTGCCTGCCATTCTGTCTGCCTATCTGTCTTGTATGTCTGCCTGTCAGAGTCCATAGGTCGTGCTGAAGGTGCATCACAGTTGCATGAGCAGGTGACGGTGCAGACTGCCCGTGGACGAAACGAGTGACAGCGAATCGTCCTTTAATAACTGCACAGCTGGTACAACTAAAACGGATTGGTCGACGACCAAACCATGGCTCCCTTTCCCTTTGGTGGTCGAGAGAGCAGGGATCAAGTGTTCCCTGGAAGCGTCATGGAACCTTGAGCATGAACTTAATGCACCCTGTGTAATGCCCTCAATGCAAGTCGTGGGACTATGATAGTAGCGTCAGGACTAAGGATAAATATATAGGGATATAAAATAATAGTCATATATTTATTTATTTGCTATTGTATTCTATCTATATATTTATAAAGCGCCTGTCGCAGAGCACACCAATCAGAGGCGCAATATATGTAAGAGTAAAACTTGAAAGAACTAACTAAATAAATAAAATAAATACAGGAGCAAGAACCGTATAAAATACCAATATATTTCAATACATCCAGATTTATAAGATATGGCAAAGCTTAAAATTTAAAGATTTGCATGATTATACAGTGGTGAACACAAGACTTTTCAATAAATAAGTACAAATACAAGAATTAAAATGTAATAATGTATTATTAAGTAGGCTATTTATAAAAGTATACGAACTGAAATGACTTAAAAATAAAAGAAATTAAAGAAGAATTAAACATAGAAAATTTTTATTGGTGCTGGCACTAGCTAGCCTTCAGACACAAGCGACGGCCCACATAAGCTCCCAAGAACACGGATACAGAAGCACACCGATACATACAAATGCACACACGCAGGTACAAATACGGATACAATTAAACAGACAGGATACCACCTACATGCACATAAAATTAAAGAAATCCTTAACAGACATGATGCACATAAAATTAAAGAAATCTTTAACAGACATGTGCATGTATAGTGGCCAATACACATAACTTCTGTCGGCCATATCCTTCAAGGAATCGGCCTCTAACACTGTTGGTAAATCAATGGTCACATTAGAACTTCGCATGCAGGCATAAGTAAACCTTCATCATCATCATCATCAGTTCCTGACGCCAGTCATTTGGCAGCGATGGGTACGAATAAATTATCTCCATTGTCCTCTGTCATTTATCAAGTCCTTAGTGTCAGTCCAAGTGATGTTATGTCCTCATTTATGTTGTCTATCCAGCGTATAGTCTTGGTCTGCCTTTGATTCTTATTCCTTCGAATCTTGCACGTAGTGCATTGTGTGGGATTCAGTCAGCTGGCATTCTCTCTACTCTACGTGTCCAAACCATTAATATTATTTTATTCTATACGGCCAGTAAGAAAAATAATTTCCCGTTAAGCATATCTTCTATCTAGAGCAGGACATGTAGCTGTAAATAACGCACAGACTGTGGCTTCATCGGCAGAAGATTGTCTCTGCAAAATGCGAGACTTCTGCAAGGTCTGCGGGTAGAGCACTTTTGCTACCCGACCCGTACCCGTAACACGGGACCGCTACCCGTACCCGTACCCGACCCGTAGTGAAAATTACTACCCAACCCGACCCGTACCCGCGGGTATACCCGTACCCGTACAAGCCACGTAATTAATAGGCATTCCCATAATCCGAACTCCAACAGTCCAATAGTCTCACAAAGCATTAGCAGTAATAATAATAGTCTGACGGTGATGATCACAGTAATAATAATCATAATAATAGTAGTAGTAGTAGTAATAATAATAATAATAATAATAATAATAATAATAATAATAATAATAATAATAATAATTTATTCCAACGCCTCTCGCTAACAATTCAACGGTCTAATGCGGTGGCGTTCAGAGGCACTTTCACCAGCCAGGAAACAGACGAATAGGGCCATTCCGGATATTTTACATTCTATCATTATAGGCTATAGTGACACCCGTTGCAGCTATGTCATCTTTGATGCCAGAAAAACTCGAATTAACGTCGAACTTTCAAACTTCCACGGCCGATTACAAAAGGGTACAGATGTGACGTTAAGTACCGTCAGCTATAGTATGTCTGACTCACCATTACATGTAACCCCAAAACTTAGTTCGTACGGGTAAAACCGGGTATACCCGTACCCGTAAAGCTCCTACCCGTACCCGACCCGACCCGTAAAATGTCTAGTAGTACTTGGTCTGCCTTTGATTGTACAGATCATCTGCAGCTGATACAAAAACTTTATCTAGAATCTTGCATGCGAAAGCACTTGCTTTGCCGCAAGATTTCTTACAGAAAAGAATCCCTTATCATCGTCATCGTCATCATCATCGTCATCATCATCATCATCATCATCATCATCATCATCATCATCATCATCATCGTCATCAAATCGTCATCGTCATCGTCATCGTAATCGTCGTCGTCATCATCATCATCATCATTATCATCATCATCATCATCATCATCATCATCATCATCATCATCATCACCATCATCATCATCATCGTCGTCGTCGTCGTCGTCGTCAGTATCATCAGTAGTAGTAGTAGTCGTCAGTCGTAGTCATCATCATCATCATCATCATCATCATCATCATCATCATCATCATCATCAGCAATCATCATCATCATCATCATCAGCAGTCAGTCGACGTAGTCGTCGTCATCATCACATTGACAACATTATTATTATTATTAGCTAGTAGTAGCAGCAGCAGCAGCAGCAGCAGCAGCAGCAGCTGCAGTACCAGTAGCAGTAGTAGTATTGCGCATATATTTAGCGCGACTATCTAATGACCAAAAACATTAATCGAAGGTCGTGAGCAACTGTGAGCGAAGGACATGCTCAAGATCCCTACACACTACACAGCATCCATTTGAGAGGAGGCTCAAATGCCTAATCTCCACGTTACGTTGTGGGGCGCGGTGGTGTAGTGGTATGCGTCGGTGCCTTGCAGCCGGTGGGTTGCGGGTTCGAATCCACCTCAAGCCGCCGCGTAGGGACCCTGGGCAAGTCCTTCACTCACTATTGCTCATGCGCTTCGGCGTGAAACTCCGATTCAGTGTCCGCGCTGTAGTCGGGAGCGCCTCTGAGTAGAAATCTTGAAGGGTATGCTATAACACCATGCTCATACATACAAGGCGAGCGAGCCAATCAACTACCAATTCCCTTCCGCGTGGTGACTGACTATACATCGTCCCTCCTAAGCATATGGGAACTCCGCCACTGTTTACACTCTGACAGTGCCAGTCCCAAGCCTGGATAAAGGAGGAGGGCGACGCTAATCATCTTTGTTATGACACAGTGTCGATAAACAGCAACTAACCAAGCTTATGAACCCCATAATAATAATATATGAACTTAATCTTTTGTTAGAAGCGTTGCTTACTTCTGGCGCTGAGCGATGCATCCCGCATGAGTTTATCCGGGCCCGCGTAGACGGCCTCATCCCGTCCGGCGTTTTCATCAAACATGACATAGTTAACACTTCTCTTCGTGTTGTAGCTGTTGAAGGCCAGATTCATGGGAAAATAAACCGCTTCCATGATGAAGTGCTGATTCGTACGACCGAGGCTTTGTCTTATCCCGAGGTTCGCCGTATAGAGCAACATCGTCGTGTTCCAGTTAAACTGGCGAAACAGGATCACTAGGAAGTCCCCGATCTTGCCGTAGGATCCGCCGATGCGGGTCAGCAGTTGGTACTGGTTCTTATCGCTGAAGGCGTTCACGAGGGCGCCCCCGGTGATGACGGGGATGTTCCAGTGGGGGGAGAAGCGCGCGATGGAGGCGACGGCGTAGTGACAGGCCGGACCGAGAAAGAGATTCGGCGGATTGTGCCTGACCATGTCGATCGCCTCCAGCGGTCCCCACGTCTCCGAGCATTTCGAGTCTCTGAAGATCATGACTAGTTCGTCGTTCGGTAGGATGGTCTGGTTGCGAATCGTCTCGAGGGCGTAGAGGATGGCCGGACGGGTCTTCGGGATCGACCAGAGGTGATCGTTGGAAAATGGGAGGATGACCCCTACAAGAAACTCCCTAGCCGCAGTCAGACGTATGACACCAAGCAGAGCCATCGCCAACAGATACACGACGCCCATGACGAACGCCATCGTTACTGGTGACCTTGTTGACTGTGTAAACTAATGACTTTTTCGCCACTCAAAGCTATGAATCATTTTACAATCGTAATGAATCTGGATACTGTATGTAACTTTTGACTGGCTATTTATTCACAATAAACTCGTTTAAGCCGAGACTTGCTCTAATCCGAAGTGTTTGACTGGCTATTTATTCACGTCAAACTCGTTTAAGCTGAGACTTGCTCTAATCCGAAGTGTTTGACTGGCTATTTATTCACGTCAAACTCGTTTAAGCCGAGACTTTCTCTAATCCGAAGTGTTTGACTGGCTATTTATTCACGTCAAACTCGTTTAAGCTGAGACTTTCTCTAATCCGAAGTGTTTGACTGGCTATTTATTCACGTCAAACTCGTTTAAGCTGAGACTTTCTCTAATCCGAAGTGTTTGACTGGCTATTTATTCACGTCAAACTCGTTTAAGCATGAGACTTCCTCTAATCCGAAATGTTTCTCTACTTGACTTCATTTAAGCGTTGTCCGTATTTCATTCGACGGCGTGTCTTCGAAGACGATGCCTATTGTGCCTAGATTGTGGTTCTATAGAGCGCCGTTCTGTGTCAAAGTAACGGTCAAACGAACTTGCGCAATCCCTGTCGGAGTGGACGCTGTGCTGAGAAACGGCCAGTATGTCCGCACCGCCTCAGCCGGTGCGCGCGGGACCGCGAGTGCGATTCATGGCACTCCCGCCGGTCGGTTTTGAAGGAGTGCGCGTGCCAGTGCATGGCACTCTCAGCGGAAGTGCAAACCCGGCCGAGACCGACCGATAGAGGGCCACAGTCAATTGCGCAGATTGGCGATTGGAAGTGAAGGAGAGAAAAACACTTGCTCTGATAAATCATACGGAACGAACCGCCTTCGGTGCATTGCGGCTCTCTCACTCATT
>JACEVL010000479.1:397102-404602 GCA_020284085.1 Aporrectodea caliginosa | reverse complement strand
GGAAGCGTATATACACCTAGAATGGATAAGAGAGGACGTGTGTATACACTTAGCATGTAAGAGAGGAAGTTTTGTACACCTGGAATGTAAGAGAGGAAGTGTATATACACCTAGCATGTAAGAGAGGAAGTTTTGTACACCTGGAATGTAAGAGAGGACGTGTGTACACCTACAATGTAAGAGAGGAAGTGTGTATATACCTAGCATGTAAGAGAGGAAGCTGTGTACACCTGGAATGTAAGAGAGGAAATTGTGTACACCTAGAATATAAGAGAGGAAATGTGTACACCTAGAATGTGAGAGAGGAAGTGCGTACACCTACAATGTAAGAGAGGAAATGTGCACACTTAGAATGTAAGAGAGGAAATTGTACACCTAAAATGTAAGGAGGAAGTGTGTACACCTACAATGTAAGAGAGGAAATTGTACATTTAAAATGTACGGAGGAATTGTATAAGAGCACTCTTTTCGATCGGGATCTTTCGCACTGCATGGGAGCGCCTCTGATTGGTGTTCACTGTGACAGGCGCTTTATAAATTTTTAAATACAATACAACAGACATAGAATGTAAGAGAGGAAATTTGTACACCATAAATGCAACAGAGGAAGTGTGTACACCTAGAATGAGAGAGTTCAAAGGGTGTGAAATGTAATTGGTCGGCCAGGATTGCAATGCTGATTACAAAATTCCGACGTACATGTAAGTACAGGAATTAGGGCTAATTAAGGAACGTAAGCGGCAGGTAATTCTGATCTTATTACACAGGTAGAATTAACAGTTGAAAGAGCATTTATGGAGACAACAGGCAACAATTTCAAAATAAAAGAGATTAGGGATCAGGTGAGAGCCGACTAATAGCACTGGTCCACCTGATGCTTGACCCTAAGACATTTACAGTAACCGTCAAGGCGTCTCATAGTTCGTGGTTTATCGCATTTATCATCAATCGCTCGATCAGTCCTCTGGTTCCCCTTTTTTTGTCGGAAAATAATAATTAAACTGATAACCTTTTCCTTCTAGTAATGAATGAATGTACTAAGGAGTCAGGACCAAACGAAAGAATGAATGAACGAACGAATGAATGAATGGCTGATTGACTGACTCATTTACTAATTTGAATAAGTAATTAATTAATCGATTCGTGGACGTGAATTGCTCACAACCCTTCCCGGGCCTCGTACTTCAAGCCCACAGATGAACAGTGTGATTCTCCTTACAGATTTTATTTTAGTTATAGTTACAGTTATAGTTAATGGTTTTTATTTTAGTTATAGTTATAGTTATAGTTAGTATTACTTTTTAGTTATAGTTATAGTAATAGTTAAAGGACTTTTATTTTAGTTAATTTTAGTTACTACTTAGTTACAATAATTACGGCTATTAGCAAAATTGTGCGTAATAACACGTTGTTTCGCAATTTACTCAGAGCTTTGAAAGCCTTTGAAGCATGGGTGCATTCAGCTTCATGAATACACGAGTTTCCAAAGTAACTGACAAATTGCATAATAAAAATATCGCATTTATTCGTTCTCATTTATGTCGAATGAGTCCATATTGCACTTCCTATTTTTATTTGTTGTATTAACGAAAATAAAGATGAATTTTCGTCATTGTTATTTTCGTAATAGTTATAGTTATAGATAATGATATTTTTAGTTATACTTATAGTTATCGTTAACGAAATCATTTTATTTTCGTTAACGAACATTATCGTTATCGTTAACGAGAATCACACTGCAGATGAATGACAAATATGCTCTGATAGTTTCGCAAAAGGCGCTATAAAATTGCTCACATGTGCACACACGCCCACGTAACTCTACCCCCGTGGTGTTCAGTAATCATTCCAAGAACAGGAAGTCAATGGAAAAACGAATCCAGTGTCTACTGTCAGAGGTCTTTTTCCAGGTCGTGCAGAGAGTGCAGGTGCACGAACTATATACATGTAGCAGGACAGGAATTTTATCACGGTCGCACCCGCTGACGGTTTATTGAAACGGAACGTGTCGTGTCGTCTCTCTCTGTGTCTGTGTCTCTGTCTGTGTCTCTGTCTGTGTCTCGCTGTGTCTCTCTGTGTCTCTGTCTGTCTGTCTGTATCGCTGTCTGACTGTCTGTCTCTGTCTGTCTCTGTCTCTGTCTGTCTCTGTCTCTGTCTCTGTCTCGCTGTCTGTCTGACAGCAAGACAGACAGAGACTGTCTCTGTCTCTGTCTTTTTTCTCTGTCTGTGTCTCTCTGTATCTCTCTGTGTCTCTCTCTGTCTCTCTCTGTCTCTCTTTCTGTCTGTCTCTGTCTGTCTCTGCCTCTGTCTCTGCCTCTGTCTGTCTCTGTCTCTGTCTGTGTCTGTCTGTCTCTGTGTCAGGTTCAGTCCTTGTCTCTGTATGTTCCTCTGTGTCTCTGTGTCCTACTGCTGTCTGTCTACGTGTCTGTCATTGTTTCACTTTCTACGCGTTTCATTCAAGGCCTATGTCTCTGTGCCTCTCTGCCTGTATCTGTTTCTATGTCTCTCTCTATCCTTCTACTTTTTCTGCGCCTCTGCCGCTTGACCTGCCTCTTGTTTCTGTGTATGTATCCCTGAGTCTGTCTGTCTATCTCTCTGTCTGCCTGTATATCTGTGCCAAAGTCTGCCTGCCTGTCTTTCCATCAAAGTCTACCTATCTGTCAAATATTTTCCATTCTGACCCCTTCTCGAACACTTACACCCATCCTTGATATTGCAAGTCATCCATCACCCAAACCCATATATTATAATAAATATACACAAAAGCCATCAAGTTCAAGTTATGTATACTACGTTCTATGTATGCAACAGAAATAAGCAAAAACTTGTGCATATATATATAATGTGAATATAAATTATGTTCATCATGGTAACGTCTCGGTCAAAGGTGTAAGTTATCTGATTTATGTATACGTATAATATATAAAATCGTGTCTATGTACAGTTCATGTTTATATAATATTTAATATATCTTAAAATTGGCGGATATTTCACGCAAATGTACGTAAGCTTCAATGGTATTACGTTATATACATACACTATTAAATGATATAAAAATGAAAAATATATGCATCTATAATGTGTATAGATGCAAGTACATATTATATCATATATGTATTTGCACATTTTTTTACACACACATAATTTTATATAATTATATTATATATACATATATATATGATCGTCGTATTAGCGTAAACATGGTCCAGTGATGTTAATTGATGGATGACTTCTTCTTCAGCGACGGTATACGTGGTGTCAAATGCTTCTCTAATTATCGAACCGTAAACTGTTTCTGCGGTCAATTGGAGATACGACGGGCGTTCAACTGCGATTGCATCCCAAGAGGAATTATTCCATGGACGATTCGTTCAATGTCTTCGATTAGAAAGTATTTTGTCTCCTTATTGGACGCAGATTCCTTTGGTGACTTTGGTCGACGATATTTTGGAACGAATTTGCATTATTCGCACTAATAATATTAACTAGTTAGTGGTGTCTATCGCGTTGGACGTGTCAAGTGTAGGGCTTCAACCGATGGGTTACTAGTGCGGTTGCAGACAAGAGATTAACGCGGCCAATGAGTGACAGAGTGAGAGAATGAGTGAAAGAAGGAAGGAAGAAGGAGGACTCTGAGGGAAGGACGGGGAAGGGAAGGGAGGGAAGGAGGGAGAGGAAGAGGGAAGGAGGGAGGAAGGAAGGAAGGAAGGAAGGAAGGAAGGAAGGAAGGAAGGAAGGAAGGAAGGAAGGAAGGAAGGAAGGAAGGAAGGAAGGAAGGAAGGAAGGAAGGAAGGAAGGAAGGAAGGAAGGAAGGGAAGGAAGGAAGGAAAAAGAAGGAAGGAAGAAAGGAAGGAATGGGAGGAGGAGGAAAATAAAGAGGTTAAAGACTTGATTACTTAATGAAATTGGTCAATTAATTTTTATTGTTGTCTTTCATTGTATGCATCGTTGTATTAGTTATTCTGTCTGTCTGTCTGTCTGTCTGTCTGTTTCTATCTGTCTCTTTGTGTTTTCTTTCTTGGTTTCAACATTCAACAAGTCATTGAGTTCAAAGCTGGACTCTGAAACCTAATGCGAGAAGAGAACGAAGTCTTCTGGTCATTCGCCAGGTGGCGACACAATCAACTCCGTGCCTCGACCGCTTTCAATAACCTATAATATATTCCGTGTTGGCTGAACGAATTGACTTCTCGTCAATATTGGGGTCTCAAGGAAGACAAGTGACAGAGATTGGCACAGAGCAAACGACAGATACATCAAGAAGGAGACAGAATCATAGACAGGCAGTGAGACATATAAGAGTACAGAGAAACAGAGGTGGACGAACGGTTAGACAGACAGTCACAGGCTTCCTTCTAGAGAGACGGATTTATAAACGGAACGGGAAGAATGCAAATGAGAAAAACGTTTCTCTTACCTTCCTTCCCTCCGTTCCTCTGTATGTCCATATGTCCGTCCCTTTGTCCTTCTATCAGTCTGTAGGTTCTTCCGTCTGATCCTTCGTTCGTCTGTCTGTCTCTCGGTCCTTCTATCCGTCCGTCCGTCCGTCCGTCTGTCTGTCTGTCTGCCTGCCCGTTGAGTCCGTCTCTCAATCCGTCCAACCGTCTTTTATCTGACCGTCTGTTAGTACGTACGTCTATGTGTTCATCTGTCTATCTGTCTGTCTGTCCGTCTTTCTTTCGTGCCTTCCATCTGTCTGTCCGCTTAAATCCATCCGTCCATCCATCCTGTACGGCCGTTGTCTTTTTTGTCCTTTCGCCCGTCTATCAGTCCTTCTGTTTGTCTATCTAGCTATTGGCCCATCCGTTTCTCTCTCCGGAGTCTCTGTATATACTCTCCCTTTACTTCCAGTCTTTCAGTTTCTTCCATAACATCTCCAGACTTCGATTCTTTGCCGCATAAAAAATCAGTGCGTGTGAAAGCATGCGTGTTCGATTTATCAGACTGTATTTGCGCACGTGCAAGATATTTTCTTCTGGACTATAATAATATTTATTAGATGTAAATGTTAACGTATTGCAAAAGGACGATTCGGCGGTCCTGGGAAACCGACCGAGCTCATTTTTAATGAAATGATCGGGCGATGTGATTGTGATTCTCGTTAACGAAAATGGTCGTTAACGAAAATAAAATGGGTTCGTTAACGATAACTATAACTGTAACTTAAAATATCATTAACTATAAATAAAACTTCACCGAAAATAACACTAAAGAAGATTCGCCGTTATTTTAGTTACAAAAATAAAAATAAAAAGTACAACATTCACATTCATGAGAAGGTGAAAATGCGCTAACACTAATAGCCGATGTTCTAACAACGAAATCGGATGCCGCTGAATTTGGAGCGGCTTGATATAGTAGTTACAGATTACAAAAGGTTAAAAGGAGTCTAATTGAACTGTATGACAGCCTGCCAGGCCCCTATCTGTACTACTACTAATTGTACGAACGCCATCTGGCGAATGGAAAACTTTTAGAAAACCTTATGGAGCTAGCGGTATCGAACCCGCGTCCTTCTGATCTTCGTAAGTAATTATATTCTTTATTGAACCAGTTGCAATCCGCACTCCGGTGTACATACATCATATATAATAAACAATCAATAGTCAATATGAATAAAGCATTCTAACTATACAAGTTTTTTTTCATATTATGGTTAGCTAAAGGTAAAACACGGTCATGTGACCGGGGTCGAAGGGAATAGGCCAACGGATTATTGGAGGGAGAAACCTATGGAGAACATGGCCCGGGTTTCCCAGGACCGCCGAAAACAAGCAGGTGTCGGCTTTAAGGCTTAGTTGTTCAACGTGCCAACGTGTATATATCTCTGCAATAAGCCAGCATCGGGAAGCGAACCGCGATGAGCGAACCATTCAACCACAACGTATAGCCCGCTATGAGCGTTTTTCAGAGGCACGCGCAAAGAGTATACATAACACAGTTCTATTATAACACTTTCTTTTGTTACAGGACAATTCTGTCCTTAAGCAATAGTTGCAGAAACAAAGAGCACCGAAAGTCGCCGTCTTTATATCGGTTGGCAGGCAACGGTTGCTAGTGTCAACAAATAATTGATTGATGTAGCGCAGTCGATTACATGCACGCTTTTTCAAGGCTCGGCCGAGCTCACAACGAGAGCCCCAACATTGTCTATTACAAGAGATACGCTGGACACGAGAGCCACCTATCGAATGAACGTCGAGTTATTAATTATTCCGTTCGCGAAACAAGTGCCACCTATCGAATGCACGACGAGCTATAATTACCGGCGATAAAACGACCGGGCCGTGATAAGAGTTTGGGCGACGTTCGTATTAGGGCCATAAATTCTCTTTCTCTGTTGTCATAGCGAGGAATGCACTTGTGCTAACACTCGAGAAAGTCCGGCGAATTAAACAGCCATAAATTTTCTGCATGTCGTACACGCATCTAGGGAGGTCATCTCGCATTAGGTAACATTTTCAATGTTTGCTCATGAGTTACTGGCCCTGTTATTGGTTAGAGCGTAGGCTGCGTCCCATATGCCTCTGTGTTAGAGAGCGTGCGGATCGCTGTTAGCTTCCCGATGCAGACTTATTTCAGATAATATTATTTAATAACGGGATAGCACGGTCAGTGCACGGGGACCTTAAATGGCGTGGCGCCCATTAAAACGGGCAGCGGTGGTGAAGGATTCAACCCAATCAATTCATTGAAAGCTGAGCAGGGTCGAAGCCATTTGAGTTTTTCTTTTGGTTCTCTGCCTTCCAATGTCGCCATTCGTCACGTTGTCTGGCTCTCTCCTTCAACTGCTGTAATCTTCCTCCATCATCCAGTCCAACAACATCATTCTCGGTCTTCCTTTTGTCTTCTAGCCCTCCATTCTTCCCTCAATTATAGTTCTTACGAAGGAGTCTCCCCTCATAATGTGGCCCAAACATTCGAGTACATTTAGTTATTAGGCCTACACATGTTGTACATACTTGTTGTCAGAATTATCGGAAAGAGCAGCTTATGCTATATGTTAAATTCCCACCAAGGTAGTTGGTGCTGCGAGAATTCTGCTCTGCCTAAGCCCTTAGTAAACTTAGCTAAAACGAGTACACTGACCGTACACTGTAGGTGGGAAGATGAGATGGCGAGGGAGAGGACTGGTCACCCGCACCTTCATAAGCAGAGGCTAAATATGAAGTCTCTAATACTCCATAATATGGCATGGCTTCCTCTTAGTCTTAGTCTTAGGTTAGCTTAAGGAACTGCTCTGCTTCTTAAAGTCTCGCCATTCAGTTGAAGTCCCGCCTTTTTTTACCCTGATCCATCCAGTCCTCCATCTTCCAATCTTTCTCGTCCTAAACGGCATCCGCCCTGGGAGCTCCTCTGCCTCCTTATCTCAGTGTCTGTGTCTGTGACTATCTGTGTCTGTCTCTTTCTCTCTCCTTTCTTCTTACCTGACTCCCTCCCTATCTCTCTCCCTCACTCCCTCCTTCTTCCCTCCATACGTCCCTCCCTATTTCTCTCTGT
>JACEVL010000479.1:384602-389602 GCA_020284085.1 Aporrectodea caliginosa | reverse complement strand
ACATCTAGGTAGACATCAGTCTGACCTGAAAACAAGAAGGAGTCCTGATTAGTACTGTTCGACCACCATCCGATTCCCAATCTAGTGGTTTAATTGCTGACCCAAAGGTGGCGGATCTCCTAATTGTTTTGCCTATCTGACGAATTTATAACCGATACTCCCTATTAGGAAAACACATAAAATGTATAAAACAAAAATCTTGTGCTCCATTATTGTGACAAAAGCACATTTACTTGTATACGTATGTATGTATGTATGTATGTATGTATGTATGTATGTATGTATGTATGTATGTATGTATGTATGTATGTATGTATGTATGTATGTATGTATGTATGTATGTATGTATGTATGTATGTATGTATGTATGTATGTATGTATGTATGTATGTATGTACGTATGTACAGAATGTATGTATGTGTGCATGTGTCTATGTGTGCATAGCTATGTATTTAGACGCTACAGAAATCTCAGGACGACACTAAGAGCTTTGCTGTGGTCGGTCCATCTTTCTGGAATGGGTTGCCTAGCAACCTCCGTAATGAACTTCTTGGTCTTTCCTTGCCCCTTTTCCGCAGGCGTTTGAAGACCATTCTTTTCGATCGTGGTTTGGTGTTGTCAGGTCGGGAGCGCCTCTGAGGAGTATTTCTTGAAGTGGCGCTATATAAATTTACGATTGCGATTACGATTACGATTACTAGATTAGTCCAGACTATACTTTTATGATTCCGTGCATATATACTAACCGTCTTTATCGTACATGATTTTGACCTTTTTCCATTTGTACATCTCAAACAGTGCTTGGAAACTCTCGGCCAACGAGTCGAAGCTGTGTCCAATTCTCGTTAACATCTGGTACAGTTCGTGCCGCATCTTCAGGTAATCTGCGGCCATTCCACCTCCAGTCATGATCGGTATATTCCAGAACTTGGCCTGCCTTGCAATGGGGGCCAAAGCATAATCCATGATTGGTCCAAAGAATACATCCACCTGGCCATTCAAGTAGTAGTTGATAGCGTTGTTAAGCGCTGCCGGACTTTCGGCTCTGTCGTTGGCGTAGTGAACTACTAGATCCACTCCCGAGAGGATCTGATCGCGATGGACAGTGTCCAAAGCGATGTCAATGGCTGGAGAGATGCGCTCCCTGGCGAACTGCCAGTCGAGGCTGCTGTTCCGGTTGGCGGGAATGGGGGTCGTTCGTATTTCCGGTAGAATGGCGGCAATCTGGAAAAGGGTTCGGTTGTGGAAGGACGGCAGACGACAGGGTTGATTCGTATCAACGGTGAGCACCGGAACAAAGAACTGAACGGCGGCATACATCAAAGACAGCGCCGTTATCCACTTAACGTTCATTTTCTCCTGTCGTAGGCTTAACAACAACAAAAACAGTAGTAATCCGAAATGAACTCGTCGACTGTTAAAAAATCTGTTGTGTATTAGGCAACTGTGCTGCCATATGCGTCGCCACTATCGCGTTCAGCGATCACAGATCATAGAAACTCTCGTCAATGTATCTTTAATCCACAGATGACGTACACGTGTGGATCTCCGATGGGGTCAGTGTGATTCGCTTCGCCCAATCGCCTGTGACTTGGTTGGCCTCTACAATAAATCAGAAACAAATTAGTCGTTAAATCAATCACAGATGTCCCATTTAGTTCGGCGCCGTACGCTCGTAATCTTAAACGTAAACAAAAACTGTGGTGGCTAGTTAACGTGGAAAGACTTAGTATGTTTTGTTGTAAAAAGCATTCACTGTAAAAGGCAGTAATTATTGAATATTGTTTATTATTTCGCATTTATTAAGCGCCACCATTTAATTACTAAGCATCAACTACCAGCACTTAGCATTGATGGTGATGAGCACTTGTGAATGAAGGACTTGCTCAAGATCCCTACGCTTGAAGCCTTGAACCCATACTTTCGGCAATACGAGTCTACTCAGGAGCACTCCCGCCCAATCCCGGTCAAACAGGACAGTCTTAAGACCAGAGAAGAACAGAGTAGATTGACCTGTTGGCTTCACCAATTGGCAGTGCCACCGGAAGCCCATTCCAGGTCACCCGGCCAGCCACGGAGAAGGCGCTGCACTGTCGGATAGCACTGCGCGCACGGGGGACAAGGAACTCCGCTTGGCAGCTGAGCGCAAAGAGCCACGACTCTGTTCATTCATTCATTCATTCATTCATTCATTTCGAGCATTTATATAGCGCCCCTCCAAGGAACCTACTCAGAGGTGCTCCCAGCCCAGCCACGGCTACACAGAGAAGACTTGAGAAGGCGCCAGTAAGCAGGCAAATTGCTGCGAGGCATCAAGCGCAGCTCAAGTGGGAGCCCATTCCATTGTTAGAAGAGCTAGAGGAACCCACCGATAACTAAAACACTGCCTCCATGGGTGCCCACAGATATTTTTGCATGAGAGGGCAACACACAAATGTCACGGTTTAATTTTTTAGCAAGATCTTGAAAATGTAAATCAAGAAGCAAATCAAGAAATTCAGAACATGGGTATTTTTCATAGAAGTTTTTTAAATGTAAAATTTAAAACAATATCCAAACAAATCATGTTTGGATATTGTCTTATATTAGTGCTTCAGTGCGAAGAAATTTGTTAAACGCCAAAAAGTAGAAGTTAAAAAGGTATCAATTTTCCAGGAGGGGGGTGGCAAGTGCTCCCTCTTGCCCCTATGTGCGGGCGCCCACGACTGCCTCCATGATCCTTCTGGTCACACTAGAATTGAACGCTCTAAGGGAGTGCTGTCTTCCGATTAGAGGGGGTCAATTTTGGCGTTGTAGTCGACACCCATGATGCATAAGTATAGAAGGAGCTTTCGTTCGTTTTACGGCGCGCGGATCGCTAGAAAATAGTTCCCTGGCGATTACTAAGAAAACCAATTCGGATTAATATATAGGGTCGTTCGTTGGCTCCTGGTTGCTCGTTTCTCAGTCTATTGGTGTGAAAATGAGAAACTTTGCATATGAACGAAGACAGGATGGGCCGAGGAAGAGACATACAATGAAGTCGGAGGAGGCAGTCAAAACGCACCCTCGTTGGCTAATGGCTATATATATAGCCCACAACATCGCCGTCATCTTTCAATGGATATTTCAAGTTAGGATCGACGCGTATAGGTGTGTCTTTATAATGCAGTCCATAAAAATAGGTCTATATCTGGAATTTGTTTCTATAGCTCTATCCATATTTGTCTTTCCTGTCTTGAATGCACGTGTTAGAATATTGATACAATCACACAGAGAGAACATATATAAATATATACATATATTTACAACTGATATGCAATACATAAACCATATTATGGTGCAATATATAGAATATATGCACACTATGTGCAACATGTACAGCGCTTTTGTGAGCTACTTAAAATATGTTAATGTCCTCATACATATGGCCTACATACATATATATATTTACATACATGCAACATACATACATACATACATGCATTATATATATACATAGGCCTGTACGAAGCATTGCAGCCAAGTTATTTCATACTTAAATCTGGTGATTTATGGCCGAGGTAAGATTTGATTGTTTGCAAACTGATGTATCAGCTAACATCAGATTGCAATAAATCTCGCGTCACTGACATACTTACTAACTACTTAACAGACCTCCCGTGAAGCGCGCGAACATACTGTGTTTACAGACAAAGAAGCCTGTAAGACTCCTTTGTCTGTTATAAATAAACACCGGGTCTTAAATGGCATGATGATGAGGTCATGCCTAAAAATAGAAACCGTCACGTCATGGTTAAAAATAGACTCAACCTAACAATTTATAATATGTAGTTTGCAATTAATAAATTTTATCGCGGCATTGTCTAATTCAAATCACATCATTCTCGTGTTTATTATTCAAACTGACACACCGCAGTATGATTACAAGTCATAGTATAAATGGATGATCACAAGTTATTACAGGAGTCCACTTTAACGTTTTGGCAGCTATGCAAGGCGTCCATCTCGTCCTACATCTCATTTTACCAACGCCATCAGACGAATGAAAGGCTGAGTCGACCTTTGGGAGGGTAGCGGGAATCGATCCCGGGTTCATGCATGATCTTCAGCTCTTCGCGCCATAGTTTTACCATTCACCTAAATCCCCTGTAGGGATCTTAAAGGGGTGCTATATGTTTTGATTGATTGATTGATTGATTGATTGATTGATTGATTGATTGATTGATTGATTGATTGATTGATTGATTGATTGATTGATTGATTGATTGATTGATTGATTGATTGATTGATTGATTAAGTATTGCGGTTAGCCAGAGTGTAACATGTGTGATACAAGATGTGTAAGATCCATCTCATTGCATAAAAGTTACATGCCACACACCTGCAGTTGCGTATACAGAAGCTTTTCTCTGTGAATCCATTCTAACTCCTTCCTCTATCCCTTCATTGCATTATTTAATCTGATATAAATTATATTAGGTCTATATGTACGCCTACAATAGCATATGTATACATCTATTATATATTTATATATATATATATGTATATATATAATATACACACATATAGAATTGACTCGGTATATATATAGGCCTATATATCGAGTCCATTCTGCTCTTAAAGGTCTATATATAACCTACTGCATGCAGATTTCGACGTGTGCTTTTATGTATGCCTCTGTGTGAAGGTAAGCGTTTGTCTTAGCCTGTACAACGTACAAACATAGAACTGTGATCACTTGAAGGATTTGTTAAGATATTGCTGTGATTAATCAAGATATTGGATCACGACATGTTTTAATGGCATCATTTATATCTTTCAAAGCGAGACAGAGCCGTTCTCAATCACAAGCTCTACAGGTTTAGCTGTCTCCTCGTGATAGTCACGAAGAAAGAGCATATCGGTCTAAATTCTCATTCTATATTGACGCTACATAAATCGCAGCTGCATGGTCACTGCTTCATAAAAAGGCGATCCGTGAAAGCAATCTCGAATGATCGCTCGGTCAGTGGACATCT
>JACEVL010000479.1:339602-379602 GCA_020284085.1 Aporrectodea caliginosa | reverse complement strand
ATTCATCTATCCATTCATCTATCCATGCATGCATGCATGCATCCATGCATCCATCCCTCCATCCATCCATCCATCCATTCATCTATCCATTCATCTATCCATCCATGCATCCATCCATCAATCGATCTATCTATCTATCTATCTATCTTAACTGCGTTCATCTCATCCATCCATCTATCTATAGCTTATATGTGTCTACTCGCCTGCATGTTTGGCTGTCTGTCTGTCTGTCTCTGTTTGCCTATTTATCTATCTAATAATCTATAACGTTTCTCGATCGTATACTTTCAGTAAGAATATCTTAAACTGATATGCCAATAAATTTATATATCTAATTATATAGCACATATATCAGAAAGATTATAAATCGTACCAAATATGTACACACGTAGATATGAGATACTCTATTTCTGCATATAGTCCGTTGATTTTTCCTTATATCCCTCTATTTGAATAACTGGATCGACCTGACTATTCGGAGGACTTCATCTCAACGTCGCTTGCCATCTGAGCTCATCATGCGAACGAGTTTTATCGAAACGAAGCATCGAAATAAACCACAAACATATCTCATCGTCTCAGCAATAATGTACACATATATGTATTATTTTATATGAATATATTTATGTTTATGTGTGTGTATATAAGTATGCATATACCTAAATAAATAGCTCAAATTTAAATGTAATATGTTGAATAGAAATGGTCAGTATAATTACCAATCAGAATTTGCATCATTAAACAAATGTAGGCATTTAAAATAAATCATCGACTCAGGATACACATATATAAAAACATATAATAATATATTATGTGAGCTTGTAACTATGTGTTTGTGTGTGCGTATGTTTGTGTGTAGACCTATGTGTGTTTAGTAGGCCTTTAAATAAAATATGATAATTGTTTAACTGCAAATGAGTCAGATATCATGCTTTTGCTGAAGAGGGTTGGTCGAAATTCGATAGATTATAGAAATTTGAACTAAAATTCTGCCCTGTCATCAAAAAGAAACCCTGAAAACAATGTGCCAAACATTCCTTTCGAAAGGCCAGTGTTCGGATCGATTTCAGGCTAAAACAGGGCGTTTCGCGTCCAGCCCCTAGTCCAGCCCCTACTTCCTCCAGGCTAGAGAATAGATCGATTTCATGCCAGAACTAGGGCGTTTCGCGCTCAACCCTCGTCCAACCCCTACTCCCCAAGAGACCCCTAGGGCGCAAGAGCTGTGCCAGCGTGTGTAACGTTTCTGATAGCCAGTGGCTTATGGCCAGCTGCCGTCGTTGATGTGATGAGAAACAAAAACATCGAGGTTCGTTGAAATCTCGACTGCAACATCGCGATTTATATTGTTGTTGTTGCCATTAGTTACGGTTTTTGTTGCCATTGGATACTCTGCTTTGCTGTAGCGCAAGTTTTAGATGGGACGTCGCTGACTGATGAAAATATTTACGTGCATACTTGGGAGATGAAATCACATCCGGTTTTGAAGGACGATTGCCAACTAAATTCCTTCCGCGGCAGGCTTTGAAAACAGAGAAACGACTTGTGATTGTAGAGTAGAAATGTTTTTGTTTCAGATTAGAACAGAATAGAAGAGAATAGAATAAATAAACTAAAATAGAACGTAATAGAGCATACAAGAATAGAATAGAATAAAATAAAAATAAAATGAAACAGAGTGGAACGGAATAGAATAGACCATGACATAATAGATTAGAATATAACACAGCAGAATAAAAGAAAAGAATGGAAAAGAAAATGGAAAAGAATGGAATTGAATGGAATAGAGTGGATTCGACTGGATTGAACTGGTTTAGATTAGAGTCTATTTGATTGGAAATAGACTATAGCAGACTATTGCATATTAGGCATTTTAGCCGATCTTTAGATTGCTCAGGCCTATGACAATTCCTTCCAATCATGCAGGTGATATCGACTAAGACACGTTGAAATTAACATGCTGTAGATAAGGATAGAATAAACATCGATAACAAAGGCACCGAGGGAGGCATACGTGCAGAGATACGCAGGCTGATATAAAGAAGTACAGAGGGAGACATAATATGTATACCAAGAATAAAACACAAAGAGAAGATTCCGAAGACTGAAACGCTTCAAACAAGATGCTGAACTCTTGATCATCAACTCCACTACTGCCCATAGTACCGCTGTTGCCAGGTATAGTTTCAGTCCAAAGCCTGGAGAAAAAAGGAGGGCGACATCATAAAACTGGAATCAATACCACTATAATTGGTAATCATCAGTTGAACAGCGAATCGAACGTTTGATCATTTGAACGTTTGATCAATTAGTCTCCATCGAATAAGAGATCGATTATTTATTCATGGAAGGATCGATCAGTCGATCGTCAATTGAAAATCTAATCGATCCATTTGTAACATGAATGGATTAAACGTCACAGGAAGGAACAATGTACAAGTGCCTTCACTTGCATGGAGCCAAAACACAGAACCCTGTATACCTCCATTTGTCTGTTTCCTGTACCTGTGCCCATGCATCTCTTCCTGTCTCAATGCGTGACACCAGTGGCGTAGCCAGACCTAAATGCAAGAGGAGACAACTCTTGGAGACATCCAGGTGTAGTGGGGTTTCGGAGAATGGGTTCTTTGAGTGCGGAAAATGTCTGAAATCTCAATCGCTCGTACGTACATTTTGGTGTAATTTGAAGCCCTGTAATTGCTGTCTAAATCCATGTGTTTCATCATTCACGGCTGTGTCACTTACTTTTTCAGCCTGCAGTCTGATACTAACAGAGTCGAAGCCACAGCTACCAACGGATTTTAAGCGTAGAGAACATCAATATGTGCACGTATGGATTTTTGAGGGAATTGTTAGAAATTCAGGTAGATTAGGCTACAAGTTCATTCAGTGTGTCTTTCATTGCAGTCTGCCAATTGTTGACAATTCTTGTCTATTGACTATTAAATTGCAAAGAGATGTTACTATTAGCCTGATACTTACATGTATGTAAGTATTTATGTATGTATTTGTTTTGTTGTTGATTTGGATCAATAAATTGAATTGAATTGAATTGAGACCTGCTGCTACCGAAAACGAAAACTGTGTCAGCGAATATTAAACGGTATAATATTCGCTGACACACTGCAGTAAGTAAGTAAATTGTATGCTAATTTACTTGTATAGAGTACGGGCGATAGAGTCCGGGGTAAAACCCCGGAACTTCCGGAAGCATTGAAATTTCAATCATTTTGCTGTCAATAATCAAGCCTCACAGACCACTGGCAAAATCCTGGTCATTGGTCAATCGAAGTTTCAGTATATGCATGCAATCATGGGCGTATTTTGGGGAGTGTTACGGGTTCAAACCCCAACCCCTCAAATTAGTTTCCAAAAAAAGTTATATGCTTTTACATGTGAAATACCAAAAACCTTTAATTTTTGTGACCATATCCAATGGAAACCCCCTCCCGAAAATCTTAAACCCCTCCGAATTTTTTTCCTGGCTACGCCCATGTATGCAAGAAGAGGCAAATGCCTGCTCTTGCCCCATAGGCCCTACTAGGTATACGCCTATGCATGACAATACGGTCTACACAGGACTGAACTTCTCACAGAAATAAAAACATAACACTATATATTTATAAGCTTACATGTAAAACGTTAGATTGCTCTTATATATATATGTTTTATATATATATGTGTGTTATATATATATGCGTCAGTTCCTGGTTCGTCTTATTTGACTGTTAAATTGCTTCGTCCATTTTGAATCGTCATTAGGACGTCAGACGGTATACGCTGAATAGAGACGCTGATTATAGCCACTGAGTCCAACCGCCACATATGTCACCAGTCGTGGAAAATCGTTGCAAGTCGCAATTGTTGCCACACAGGGCCAGAGTTGTCAAACAACAACAGCAGATTCGAAACGGTGCAACGTTAGAATTATTTTCTACATTTAATGTACGGTATACATTTCTTACCGAACCTGTATGCCGCACACTAAAACGTCTTAGATTTGTTCCCGAAGGCGCAAATATATATATATACATATATATATATATTTTACAAGTATACAAGTATACATATATGTATATTATATATTGTATATATATTATATATATATATATTATATATATAATTATATATAATTATCTGGACACCTGGTCATATATCATTATTTCTGCTTATGCAAACTATACATGACAACACATTACATGGCGTGATAGATAGAAGTATTATTATCTGGATCGTGAGAACTTGCGTTTATACAAGATTTAAATGGTCCTTCAGTCTTAGGATTGGCGGTGAAAACCGAGTTCAGATTAGCACATTAGTCGGAGAAATGTGAGAGTGCACGAAACGTGATGATGAGCGCTGAGCTAATAGTCGCACCGTTGCTTCATATGTCCATAAATAAACGCTGGTTGTTCGCTGCCATCTCATCACCTTTCCACACCTTGCCACTCCTTTCTCAGCTGGTACAGTATACAATCGTCAAAGTCATGGCCCTCGGCTGGATATACGATCCTCAGGTAACTGCGCTAGAACTTCCTCATTACGTGGTCCGTTTTAAACGCATTCTGATATAACACAAAATGCTTATATAACGCGGTCGTGGTGTTTTATGCTTGTACGTACAGTGTATGTACACTGTACAATGTATGCATGTTGACCTATCAGTGCATATGTAGGCCTAAGATCTACATACATATGTAATATATGTATGTGTGTAAGTTTATGTGTATATATGTATATATATGTGTATGCATGTGTGTATGTATATACGTACGCATGCATACATGAATGTATGTATGTATGTATACTATGTATGCATACGTAAGCATATACATGCATGTGTATGTGTGTGTATCTATGCATATGTGCATATATGAAAGCATGCATGTATACATTTATGTATCTCTGTTGTGTGCAATGCAATGCATGTGAGCTTTTCAGATTCAAATTAAGTCTACTTACCAACTTCCTTATGCATACTTGTGTTAGTATAGGTATACGTTTGTTTGTATACGTCAGTGTCTCCACACGGATCCTCTAAGTTTTCTTATATATTATAATCTGCCATTGAGCTTATCCCTCTTCCAGTTCTTCCCTGTCCTTCATATCCCTCTTCCAGATCTTCCCTGTCCTTCATATCGCTCTTCCAGTTCTTCCCTGTCCTTCATATCCCTCTTCCAGTTCTTCCCTGTCCTTCATTTCCCTCTTCCAGTTCTTCCCTGTCCTTCATATCCCTCTTCCAGTTCTTCCCTGTCCTTCATATCCCTCTTCCAGTTCTTCCCTGTCCTTCATATCCCTCTTCCAGTTCTTCCCTGTCCTTCATATCCGGTCTGCCACTCCATACTTCCGGTGGTCTTGCCAGAAGAACTATAATCATAGTTTCATGCATACGTCAACATCAGTGAACTAATGCACTCAATCCCGGATGTAGATAGCGTTTAGCGTCAACTCATCTATTTGTAGCCTTCTCTTGAAGTTCGTTCGTCGCGATTTCTTGGAGAAAAATGCGGCGTCAAAAGTATTTTGAGATAGACAGACAGAGACAGACACACAGACAGACAGAAAACACACAGAGAAAGACAGACACAGACAGGCAGGCAGGCAGACAGACACGCAGACAGACACACACACAGGCAAACACATAGACAGACACAAACAGACACGCACACAGACATACACACAGACAGACATATAGACAGGCAGACAGACACACACAGACATACACACAGACAGGCAGACAGACAGACACATACAGACAGACATACAGACATGTAATAAGGTATTCATTTGGCTTGATGCAATGCCTGGTGTGCGTCATCAGCTCTCCACTCTGGTGTTACATGGTTACTGCTGTGGCTGGGCACAGATGTCTGGTTGTTAAAATTATGAAATTTCAGTCTAATCTGCAAATGCTACAGATGAAGCCTTTAACAGATTCCCATTTATTAAAACCAAAAAACTTTCTTTAAACAAAGTTCCAACATGCGTTCAGTTCATTTCCTGTCTCAACGTGTATTTAACTATACGGCTAAGGCGTAAGTTCATTCATTCATTCATTCCGAGAATTTATATAGCGTCTATTCGAGAGACCTACTCAGAGGCGCTCCCAGCGTGAATATTGACAATATTGGTTAGCAGTAGCTTTCTTGTAAAGGTAAACGAACCAGCTCGTTATGATCTTTGGCACGTGCGGAGGTGCAATTACAGGCAGAGAAGAAAGATCGTCTCACCGATTCCGTTGTTAAAAATTATGCGATTTACCATAGTTAATCACCACACCCAGGTATTTTATTGATTGCACCCAAGGAATCGATACGTCTCCTAGAGTCATGGGAGTAATTGCAAGTTTAGCTGATTTACCTACATCAATGCAAAGAGACTTGGAAGGATTGAACTGCAGAGACAAATAATTAGAAATAAACATGCAAAGGTTAAGCATGTCTTGCAGCCCATTAACAGAGGAGCATACTAACAACATGTCGTTAGCGTAGAGCAGGCAGCCAATAAATAGCGAATTGATGTGGCATCCTATATCGTAATCGTAATCTCCAAACTTCTAAAGCGTCACTTGAAAGACAAGCGCAGGGCACCAGCTTATTCACGAGCTGCAGCAGCTTATTCACGAATCTATCAAGTTGACGGAGTAGCACAACAAACAAATTAATGAATATGTTAAAGATGGAGGGCGACAAAACACTTCCCTGTCTCACACCAGGTGTCACTAAGAAACAGTACGAAAAGCAACTGCACCTACGCACCTTAGCCAGTAGTGTTTTCTAGGATGGATACCATAGCGGGTGGTCTACCCGCTTGCAACAATGATTCGAAAGGTTTGTTAGGTACAACACTGTCAAACGCTTTTCTAATATCCAAAGAAGCCATGAATATAGAACTATATAATTTTGTATACGCTTATTGGTAAAATGCTCGACGGTTGTCCTTAGAGCAAATATAGCCTCAGTACAACCCATCCCACGTTTAAAAACTGCATTTCGTCAGTATTAAGAAAATCCAAACTACAATTCATCAGTACTAAGAAGCTCGTCACAAATTAGAAGAAGCAAATTACCAAACACTTTAGTAAAGACGACGAAAAATCCAAGTGTAATAACCATGCTCGCGGTTCTCGATTCTCCAGCTCCCTTCCCCAAGCCGTAATGAGAACATGAAACCGTCATTCTCTATTTTATCAGTTAGCAACTTCTATTGCGCCAGTGCCTAATGCACAATGCACCAAAGCATCAGGAATAGACTCGCTCTTGCTCTATCGTTCCTTCAGCAACACTTGGAAACTGTTCCCTTTCGTCAAGTCTGGGCTGGTAGTACCTCTTAGTAGATATCTTGAAGGGACACTATAACTGCCCCGAGTGAATGAATGAATCTATGAGCTACGATCAGTGGCGTAACGAAGATTTTCAGCGCCCGGGGGCAAAAAAAGTTGATGACTGAGCCACATTTTAATTTTTGTTGACTTTTAATCGTTCTTGTCATAGTACTGTGTACCACTGAAAGCTAATTTTGCGCCCCTCTGGTGCTGCGCCCGGGGGCGGCTTGCCCCTCTCCCCCCCTTCGTTACGCCATTGGCTACGATGCAACATCGGTATCTGATTTTCTCAGACATTTCTTGCTGACTGAAATGTGCTTCATAAATAAATGGATATTACGCCCAGTTTCCGCCCGGGTCGTACATTGAAACACCTTTTCCCTACATCGTAATCGCTACCTAGGTCAGGTGCTCGTTAATCACTCGCGCTTATCTCGGTCAGTGCAGCTTGCCATGGCCGCCGCCACACGGTGTTGGTGGCTCAAGGATAACGCGGTATATCATCTGCCTTAGCGGCCTGGATTCGAATCGAGAGATATACGTCATCTGAAACTCACAATTGTGGGTGAGCGGGTGGGTTTGGTGGGTGTGTTGGTTGGGTGGGTTTGGGTGGATGATGGGGTTTTCTTGTGGGTGTGGGTTTGAATGAGTTGGTAGTTGGGTGGATGGCGCTGGGTGCGTGAATGAGTGAGTGAGCTAATTGGTAAGTGAGGAAGTAACGAGTAAGCGAGGAAGTGATTGAGTGAGAGCCAGTGAGTGAGTGAGTGAGCGAGTGAGTTAGTGTGAGCGAGTTAGATAATGAGAAAGAAAGTGAGGGAGTCAGTGAGTAATTAAGGGAGTAAATGAATAAGTAAGTACGTAGTTTAACGATATTTACCACGCTGTCTGGATGTATAACAACAGTCAATCAAATAAAATAGGCTGGTCCCGTTAAAAGACAATCATTACAATTAATACTCATTATGCAATGTTGGTGAACCTCATTTAGGCCAAATGCAACTGCTCGAAAAAAGACCTAAGGGGTCGTCCATTAATTATGTCAACAAATTTTAGGCAGTTTTGACCCCCCCCCTTGTCAACAACTGTCAAACATTGACGGACCCCCTACAAAATTATGTCAACAATCCCAGAACCCCCCTACAAAAAAAGAAGCAAAATGGCTCAATACATGTAGAATCATATTTTTAAATTTTTTACACTAAAAATGCAATCTCGAATTTCTGGATATATGAGTTTAGTTTATTACCAATTTTTAGTAGTATTAAACATTAAGCACTTTATACATTTTTAGCATTTCTTAATGTTTTCGCTATCATTTGGAAGGGTCTTTGCTGATTCATTGGAAAAAAAATTGTTGACGTCAACCTCATTCAGGCCCCCTTGTCAACAGCTGTCTCGAACTTTTCCAGACCCCTTCCCCCCTATTTTGTTGATCCAATCCAATGGACGACCTAATCCAATCTTTCCAATCCAATCCAATCTGATCTTTTTGCTTCTATAGCGCAGTTGTCATGACGCCCAAGACTGATATTACAATCAGCCGATGGTCGCTTGCACTGAAATCGCAATGAAAAATCATAAGTGAGTGTACCAGTTAGTTCGGGTCAAGATTCGATAGGTCAGTGAGACTAGAAGCAGGCTGAGGTTTGAGTTTTACGTTAAGTGAAAGCCGGAGAGCATACGGCTTAAAAACTTCTTAATGACCATAATAAAATGACCATAATTACGCCCAATTGAAGACTTTTCTGTATGATCAGGCCTGGCTTGGGAGCGCCTCTGAGTAGAGCCCTGAAGAGGCGCTATAAAAATTCTATGATTGATTGATTGATTGAAAAAGAAACTTAATGAAGAGATCTAAGAAAATGGCCGTATTTCGTAGACCAAGTGGCAACACTGAGAGCAAAGACAGTTTTTGAAATCAAAATGGAGTGCTATTTGCAATAGGAAGAAAGGGCTAATGAAGAAAGATTTATTGACTATTGACTAGAGCAAATCGTTCTTCATTAGCCGCTCTTTCTACTTAGCAAACAGTGAACACTATAAAGACACGGTGTTCAGAACTATGTGATTAATAATTGTCAACTGCGGAGCGCTCTTAGGTCAACATGCGTCCGAAGTCTACAATATGAGCAGAAGCACACACACACACACACACACACACACACACACACACACACACACACACACACACACACACACACACACACACACACACATGCAGAGTCTCGAAATAGTCACATCGCCTTATCTTGAGTGGTTCCATGAATATTAGGCACACGTTACGTTGTTGAAGTTGGACTGACCGACAGACAGTCTAGGCCTCTAGGGGTTAAAGTGCTAAAAGTAGAGTATTATTATTATTTGAATCGTTTATTATTTCAAACTGACACACCGCAGTATGATTGTAATTCATAGTATGAACGGATGATCGCAAGCTATTACAGAAGTCAAATTTAACTGTTTGGCAGCCATGCAAGGCGCCCATCACGTCCTACTGCTCATTTTACCAACGCCATATGGCGAATGAAAGGCTGAGTCGACCTATGGAGAGGGTAATAGAGGGAAGCGATCCTGCGTCCGTGCTGATCTTCTGTTCTTCGTGCCAGAGTGCTACCATTACCCTAAACCCCTCCCGCCGAGAGGTCGGAGGTTCAAATCCCCGCAAGGGCAGAAATTTGTTTCTAGAATTCTACTGCTCATGCACCCCTATCCAAGTGGACTCCAAGGCTGCGGATGGTGTCAGCTGGGTGGACTTCTACATCACCAAGGGCGAAGGTACTGCCGTCAAGTAGATGGTGACGCCTGAGGGTGGTGCACCATAGGAACTTAGACTGTGATGGATTGAGTTTGAGACGGTGGATGTCATCCACTCTGAAATGCGTTCGATACATATCAGCACTCGCTGTTTCAGTTCAGCTATTTGTGATGGTTCACAGAAGAAGTAAAGCTGTGTGTCGTCCGCACAGCAGTGGTGGAGGAGGCCATGTACCCAGGGGTGCAAAAAACTAAACTTTTTTCAAAACGAAAAGTTGGTTTTTTGGTTTTTTGGTTTTATTTGGTTTTTTGGTTTTTGGTTTTTGTTTTTGAGATTTTCCTATTTCGGATCATAAAACTCATAAAAATATAATACCATAATACCGTTCAAATTAATCAGATGCATATAAATGAAATTAACTAGAACAGTAGAACCGTAGAATGTCATAAAACGAAGTTAACAAAGACCATACAACAATTGCCAAGAGAGTTGAAGAGACGACATTTTTGGAATTTATAATTTTAAAATTTAAAAAAAAAAAAATTTGCGGTTTTTTTTTTTTGTAAAAACAAAAAACAAAACAAAAACCAAGCCTTTAACAGCCCTGCATGTACCTCTATAATTCTCTCCACATCGGCCGTAAATAGCATTTACTTCCTTTCTGTGTAAGATCATGTGATGCGAACTATCTTCTATGTTCACATCACATAGAACTATCTGATGTGGACTATTATCTGTCCACGTCACATAGAACTATGTGGTGCGGACTATTATCTGTCCATATATATTATATTTCATATAATATTATGTACTAAATGTCTTTTTCGCTGCACTTTTCACCGACGTCTCGCCTCTGAAAACGGGGCACAATAAATCAAGGACTTAGAGCATCAGCTGCGCAACCTGTAACAAAGGCGATAGCACTATGGAAACGATTACCATGACGACGAGTAATTAAGTCCGGAAAGGACCCAGCGAGCGACATCCGTGATGAATGTTGGCATGACTATTCTACTAATCATGATTTGCGGTCATCGCAGGAGTTATTAAACGATGAATTTAGGTTCGGGTCAGAACGATCAAAGAGTGACCTCACTGACACCAGTGACCCTTATAGAGGATAAGAAGTCTTCGGTCACATTAATAAGCGCAATAAATAAATAAAAATATAAATTAATTATAAATCTTTCCCGTGTTGTTTCCTGTTTGCCAAGCTCGACGGTTTTAATTACTGCGGCACTTCCCCATTTGTTCTGCATGGTGGGAAAAGGTCCTGGTCGTTCCAGATCCCACTCCATTAAATGCATAGTCTGGAGAGGAAGTGTATGATCTGGTAGAAACATAAGTGGTTAAGAGCACATACTTGGTCCAGATCCATCTACACTAGCTGTGGTTGAGAAGGAATAAAAAGAAGAGGTGCATTTAGACTAATTCCCAGTCCAAGTACAGGTCAAAGGTCAAACGACCACCTCAGCCTGAAACAGACACTCATTAAATTTGGCCAAGGGTTGCACTTCTTGGGTGGGGCGTACGTGTGCCTACCCCTCCCCTTCCAAAGTGGCAATTATTTTTGGGTGTGTTGCCTTCTTGGGTGGGGCAGTGTGCCTACATCAAATTTAGACCCCTTTGGGTGTGAGCCACAGCAGCTGCCTACATCAAATTTAGACCCCTCCATTGGCGCTACAAGGGCTTTGAATATTCCCTAAACACAAATTGAGAGGTTTTTGTAATACACGCAATCAACATGCATATTGTTTTGGGCCTTTCACTCACATGGCCACATAGACAATCTTAGCCATTTACACTGTAGGCCAATGCTTTTTGGAGTTTCTACAGGCATCCAATGAGCTTGCAACTCTGTGAATTATAGAATAAGGGCCACATTAGGACTATGGCGAGTTTGACCTCACACATCATATAGGCTCTCTTTCAACGCCTATACTATTCTATCTACCAAACAAGAAAAGACATGAATTTATTCAATCTTTATTGAAGCGAAACGTAACATCGGTACATTAAACTGTTACACGCAGAATTATGATCCTCATACGCATTAAGACGACTTTAAGCCATGTAGATTCGAACCGTTCCAAGAATTCTCTCATCACACAATGGACAATTATCCAAAATGTCAGCACATTTCTCACACGTTACTACGTGTGTGCAAGGCAATGCCAGAATTTCTACATTATTCGTTTTACAATTTCTACAAATCACAGAAGTCTTAAACTTTTCATTCTCAGCCTTAAGACGTGATAGACGATAGTCCCGTGATTTCTCTTCTTTTCCATCTACATCTGCATTACAAACTTCGCACAGACATCGATAATTTCCACAGACATCAAACTGACACCGCTGTACACGATTCTCTTCTGTCGGCTTTAATATGTGCTCTTCATTCCCATCAATATCGTCTACACAGCAAGGGCAATCGTCATTCGACAGTTGCTCAAACATCTGACTAAGCTCCTCCTCCACACGCTTAAAACACATTTTCGCGTATAGAATTGTTGAGTATAACGACGTTGACCACTCGAGGTATAATGACCACATCAGTCTGAAATTTCAAGTTTAAATAGATCAGCTTTTATAAGACTAGTACGAGGGGAAGGGCACAACGTTTGTATTTCTCTTTCTCTTTATATAAATCTAATGCATTATAAATTTCCATCAGTTTCTACAATGGACGTCAGTTGGATACATCCTTTCTCTGCTATAGTTAGCGGTCCGTCGGGCTGTGGCAAAACACAATTTACACTGCGTTTTATAGATCATCTGCCTCATATGGTGAAGCCCACAGTCAATAAAGTGTTGTGGTGCTATGGCATCTACCAAGAAATTTTTGATAAGTATCCTCAAATTCAGTTTCACGAGGGGCTTCCAGACCTGAATATTTTCGATGGAAAAGAGAGCACGCTTCTTGTGTTGGACGACTTAATGGCTGAAACAGACCAACGTGTAACCATGCTATTCACGAAAATCAGCCACCACAGAAATGTTTCCATATTATACCTGACTCAAAATCTATTTTATAACAACAAACATATGAGAACCATAAGCCTGAACGCGCATTATCTAGTTCTTTTCAAGAATGTTAGAGATTCCACGCAAGTTGCAAATTTGGCCAGACAGATGTTTCCTGGAAAATCCCAATTTATGATAGAAGCATTTGCTGATGCGACTATGGTGCCGTTTGGCTATCTTCTAGTCGATCTGACGGCTGGTTCAGACGAGAGATGTAGATTGAGAACCAATATATTCCCAGGCGAAACGCATTATGTCTACATGAGGAAATGAATATAAGACCACGTAAATCTTCGTGTCGTCATTCACTGCAAAAATGTCAACTAGGCTGATGAAGAATTTTCTAGAGTTGAAGCTGCTTAAAGAAGCTTCGCCCAAAATGCGGAAAAAGATTATGAAGAATTGCAAACAGACTCTCTTGTGTTGTCTTTGCGAATGCGCGCTCAACGTCTTAAAAGGGAATGTTCCGTTGAAGGAAGCTCAGAAGACTAGACTGAGTCGATTCAAACAGAAGCTCAGAAAATTAACTTCTAAGAAAACTCGTCAGAAGATTAAGAGACGAATCGTACAATCTGGTGGTTTCTTAGGTGCGCTGCTAACACCCGTGCTTTCCTTCCTCGGTACGCTGCTAAGCAACAAAATATAGTATGGAGCATACGAAAAAGATGGTTTTAGTCGAACCGCGACAAATTGAGAAATGGAAGGAAACTATGCAAGATAAAACCCTATCGAAATTAGACGGAGAAATGTACGAGATACTTCATCGGAACATTGCAGACGATGATAAAGCAAAATTGTACTCGAACAGTTTAAGTCGTTATTTGAATATTGATAAACCTAACGTTATAACCAAGTTCGAATCGGGAGATGCCGCCGCCGCCGCCGCCCAGGGCGCTAAACCACCAGCACTCGACTATTCGAGACTTATAGAACACGAAGTGTTGGAATCGGTTCCAAAGAAATGGAAAAGTCAGGCTTCTAGACTGTTAACTCACATGAATGTCAATCCTGATATTCGTTGGAACTCAAAGGGAGAACTCGTTTTGAAGAATGCGACTATTCCAAAGACGCATGCTGTGGACTTGGTCAACGATCTGCTCAGAAAAAGAACGACGTCTTCGCTTCCAACCGGTTGGAGACAGCTCGCCGACGCTTTGAAAGACTCAAATATCCCTCACGAACTAATCGGTAACCAAGATCGTTGGGCATATATTAACGCTTCCACAGAAGAAACTCCACCAGTTACTCCGAGTCGCAAACGAGAAAGGCTAGAAAGTCTACCAAAGTGGGTACACTACTGATGGAATCGTATTTCGATCCTAAACAAGCTGGCAGTTTCGGTGGAGTGTCGACTTTTCAAAGACACGTTAACGGACAAGTTAAAAATAAAGATATTAAAACTTGGTTGCGCGAACAGGACGCTTACACTTTGCATAAACCAGCAAGATTAAATTTTAGACGACGAAGAACTTTTACCGTTGGTATAGACGACTTGTGGCAGGCTGATCTTGTAGATCTTTCTGCATTGTCAAAACATAACGATGGCAATAAATATATATTAACCTGTATAGATGTTTTTTCCAAGTACGCATGGGCGATTCCGTTGAAAACAAAGGGTGGTACAGAGTTGACGGATGCCTTTAAGTCGTTTCTTGTAGATAGACACCCTGCTCATTTACAGACAGATAAAGGAACAGAGTTTCTCAATAGAAATTTTCAATCCATGCTGCGCGATAATGCCATTCGCTTTTACACCAGCGAAAATGACGATATAAAGGCTTCTATAGTTGAAAGATTTAATCGAACGCTTAAAACGAAAATGTGGAAATATTTTACTCACACGAATACGTATCGCTATGTAACCGTTTTACAAGACTTGCTACTTTCATACAACAACACATATCACCGCAGCATAGGCATGGCACCCGGTCGTGTGAGTTTGGAAAATGAAGCACTTATAAGAAAGCGCTTGTACGGTGAAAAGAAACGACCGACAAAGTGGAGATATAGTGTGGGTGATAAGGTACGAATTTGTAAAGCTAGAATTGCATTCAAGAAGGGTTATTTACCGAGTTGGTCCGAAGAAATTTTCGTAATCGTTGCACGAATACCCACCGATCCAATAACGTACGAAGTGCGTGATTTAAACGGTGAAACGTTAAAGGGAAAATTCTACGAACCAGAGCTGCAACAGATTTTGAAAAAAGACGACGTTTACAAAATAGAAAAAGTTTTAAAGAGTCGCAAGCGCGCCGGCAAAACCGAATATTTCGTAAAGTGGAAGGGTTACGACGACAATTTCAACTCGTGGACAACGGATATATTCGATCTGTAGTCGTTCACGAGTTCACTTTCGTAAAGTATATCGCGTATATAGGGTCGTTTCTCTCAAGCTATAGAATGGCGCATTTTTACCTTACGTTGCCTAGCAACAGCTCTATGCTTTACTATCCCAATAACACTCTTACACATTATACAACGAGATTAGCGAATGCAATATCGTTGACTGGTGAATGGGAGGTTGGTTTGGTGGAAATTCAATATCAACATAGCTGGTCTAATTTAGAAAAAATGGAAGGTAGATTTACTTATTTACAAATGGGCAAAAGTGTCGATGATAAACCGCGAAGTTCTATGACTAGGACACTGCGTCTATCGCCTGGATATTACGAAACCCCCTCTGATTTAGTAGATTCGATAAATGTCCTTATAAAAGAAGCAGCCTGTGGAGGCAAATATGAATCGTATCCAAGGTTCATGTATAATCCTATAACGAAGCGTCTCAATGCAGATTTATCAGCAATGTCACGTGTAAATTTCTCTCCAACATTATGCTCTATGTTGGGTATCGGTAGTCGTCAGAACCCAATTGAAAACGAAGATGATAGCAATTGGGATTGGAAAGGTACAAACGCATGCGACATCAATCGTGGTTTTTCTTCCATGTACGTCTATTGCAATGTCTTAGAGCACGTTTCAGTCGGTGATACAAAAGCTCCATTACTTCGCATAGTTCGCGTAACTGAAAAAGGTGGCCAGACTGTGAATACGATATACGAAAAACCTCTATATGTGCCTCTGCAGCTTAAAAGTTTCGATTCTTTAGAAATTGATATAAGAAGCGACACTGGCAATCCAATTCCATTTGAATACGGGAAGGTGATTGTGACACTACATTTCAGACGCTGCAAAATACCATATCATCTACAATGAAAAAACAATTTTGTTGCGATGCGAGTAGACTCGACTATGAAGATTATTATTTGAATCAGAGCGGTAACGGAATGTCCGTGTTCCAAGGTGCTCGTATGCAACGCGGACATGGTTTGGGGAGTTTTCTGAGCGGTCTTTTCAGAAACGCTTGGCCACTCATTCAAACAGGTGCTAAGGCTTTTGGAAAACAATTTCTGAGAACTGGTTTGCAGATTGCCAATGATGTCGTAGAGGGACAAGAACTTAAAGAGTCGAGCAAAAGACGTATTCCTGAAGGTATAAAAGCATTCACATCATCTAGTGATTTCACTAACCAGAGTGGCAGTGGTAGGAAGAGGCGAAAAAGATCTCTTAAGAGAATTACTAAAAGAGTAAAGCACGACATATTCGGAGAGATCTAACAAACATGGCTTTCGTTCATCCACAGTCTTGCGAATGCACAAAGAGTGAATTGGATCTCTTTGTCGTGCCTCCAACGCAGACCAGTATAGAGAGCGGCACCTTTGTAGAATATAACCCCATTGCAACTATTTCTCAAGGAAATCCAATAGAATTTAGTATCACCGGAGCTGGACAAGACTACATAGACTTGTCAAATTCACAGTTGTACGTCAGAGCTCAAATTGTAAAAGCAAACAACGATGCCATTGATGCCGGCGACAACGTTGGCCCCGTTAACCTGCTCTTACACAGTCTGTTTTCCGAAGTCGACATTACCTTAAACGACACGCTTGTTACGGACTCGAACAATACGTATGCATATCGAAGCTACTTGGAAACACTTCTAAGCTATGGTGATGCAGCTAAAAGCTCACAATTGACGTCGTCTTTGTATTACAAAGACGTTGCCACTCATTTTGAAGAAGCCAATCCACACGATGCTAATGGTGTAAATACCGGATTCAGGAAACGCAGCGCATTGGCCAACGAAGGAAATATCGTTGAAATGTTGGGATGTATACATAGTGATCTATTCTTCCAAGATCGCTTCCTTCCTAACGATGTCAATATAAAGATACGTCTCGTGAGAAATAAAGACGCATTCTGCTTGATGTCTTCGGTCCAAGGAGCTGCATTTAAAGTTCGAATTTTGGAATGCAAGTTGTACATTAGAAAAGTAAAACTGAGTCCATCTGTGTTTCTGGCGCATGCAAAAGCACTCGAAGCCGGCAACGTGAAATTCCCCATTCGAAGAGGTGTTTGTAAAACCTTTACCATACCCAGAGGTAATCTCGATGCCACTCAAGAATGTCTCTTCTCTGGCCAGTTGCCCACTAGACTCGTTATCGGATGCGTTGACAATGATGCTTTTAACGGGAGCTATACAAAGAATCCATTCAACTTTAAGCACATGCAACTGTCACAGTTAAAAGTGTACTTGGATGGTCAGCAGCAATCTGTGAAACCATTGGAATTAAATTTCGCTAATAATCAGTTTATAAACGCGTACGCTTCGTTGTTCATGGGAACCGGAAAGTGGATGCGAGACGAAGGCAACCAAATAACAAGAGAGGATTTTCCGGGAGGATATGCTCTTTACGCCTTTGATTTAACTGCAGACTTAGCCGAAGGTGGCCATTTCAATCTGCTCAAGCAAGGAAATATTCGTTTGGACTTGAAATTTGCTCAAGCTCTGGCGAGTACGATTAATGTCATAGCATTCGCAGAGTTTGAGAATATCTTGGAAATAGATCGCTCGAGAAACGTGCTGTTCGATTACAAGAATTGAAAATGAATGGCAGCAGAATAGAGAAGATACTTCAGAAAGATGCAAAGTGTAGAGCAATGTTCTTGGGCGTGTTTGCGAGCGATAGATTACCTAAAACATTTGACAAAAGCAAACCTGCTCTACTCGTCTGTAATACAGACCCTCACGACAAACCTGGAAATCATTGGATCGTATTGTACATTGAAGATTCTACATACGGCGAATACTTTGATTCGTTTGGAGAACCACCTGAAGCGCCGTTCAGAACGTTTTTACACAGACATTGTGCTCGTTGGACTTATACCGATAGAAATTTGCAAAGCGTAGTCAGTCGATTCTGCGGACACTATTGTATATTCTATTGCATTCATAGAGCTAGAAACAAAACAGTTAATGCCATTACAAATATGTTAACTTTGGACACTGGTCTTAACGACTATCTGGTTCATAATTTTGTGTGTAATAGTTTAATGTACTGAAGTTGTGTTTCTACTCAATAAAGTTTGATTAAATTCATGTCTTTTCGTGTTTGGTAGATAGATTATTATAGACAATGAAAGATAGCCGATAGTATGTGTGAGTGAGTGTGACGTCAAACCCTAAATAGCCCTAATGATGCCCTTATTCTATAATTCACAGAGTTGCAAGCTCATTGGATGCCTGTAGAAACTCCAAAAAGCAATGGCCTACAGTGTAAATGCCTAAGATTGTCTAAGTGGCTATGTGAGTGAAAGGCCCAAAACAATATGCATGTTGATTGCGTGTATTACAAAAACCTCTCAATTTGTGTTTAGGGAATATTCAAAGCCCTTGTAGCGCCAATGGAGGGGTCTAAATTTGATGTAGGCAGCTGCTGTGGCTCACACCCAAAGGGGTCTAAATTTGATGTAGGCACCTGCTGTGGCTCACACCCAAAAATAATTGCCACTTTGGAAGGGGAGGGGTAGGCACACGTACGCCCCACCCAAGAAGTGCAACCCTTGGCCAAATTTAATGAGTGTCTGTTTCAGGCTGAGGTGGTCGTTTGACCTTTCCGTTTCGCTGTTCATTCAGGAAGAAGCGTAGGAAGATGAAAGGAAGACGACCTGGACTATCTTCTGTGACTGACATAATAGAAATCCCCCGGGGATGAGTCTGGAGAGACAGAGGCAGGAGAATGGAAGGGCAGCTGAGACAGAGGCCGGCAGGCAGGCAGAGAGACTCGGTTTTAGGAAGCAACTTCTGCAAAAAAGATAGATGTATCGATACAGAGCCAAAGATGCAGACAGGCGTAGAGAGAGAGAGAGACAGAGACAGACAGACAGACAGACAGGGACAGAGACAGAGAGACAGACAGAGACAGAGACAGAGACAGAGACAGAGACAGAGAGACAGAGAGACAGAGAGACAGAGAGACAGAGATAGAGAGACAGAGAGACAGAGAGACAGAGAGACAGAGATAGAGACATACACAGACACAGACAGACAGACATACAGAGACACAGTCACAGACAGAGATAGATAGACAGAGAGAGAGACAGAAACAGAGGGAGACAGAGAAAGAATGATAGATAGACACGGACAGAGGAGACAGAGTCATAAACACTGGTCCACATAAAGAGACAGGCATGTGTATACAGAGATACACCGACGTGGTCAGAAGCAGACACGGCTAAGGAGACATTCACAGAGACAGAGACAGATACTGAGCACCAGTTATAGACAGACTTATGCGGAAATACAGACAGTTTCAGAGGCAGCGATGTACATGTATACGTAGTCTGAGGCAGATGTCCGAAAACGTTTATATTTTACCCATAAAACGCGGATTCCTCCGGTCTTGGGTAATTTGGCAGTCTGCTCTTAGAGTTGTAAATGGATGCTGAAACATGTGTGCGCTACTGTGAGACAGAACCACATAGAGAGAGATAGAGAGAGAGACAGAGAGAGACAGAGAGAGACAGACAGACAGAGATAGAGGCAGAGACAGAGAGAAAAAGAGACAGAGAGAGAGACAGAGAAAGAAAGAGAGACAGAGAGAGACAGAGAAAGAGAGAGAGAGAGGGAGAGACAGACAGAGACAGACAGAGAGACAGAGACAGAGAGACAGACAGAGACAGGCAGAGAGAAAAGAAGAAACCAAAATGCGAAAAAGTCTCAGACTTCTCTCTTCATTGAGGTAATGAAACGGGAAAGGTATCAGGTTGTCGGCACGGAATTTCAAGCCTACAGATATGAGCAACATGGGTCCGGATAAAAAATAGACAAAGGCCTAGATAAAAGAGACCAAATTAAGATAAAACAAAGGCCAAGATAATGAAAACAAAGGCCACGATCAATGGAAATAAAATGTTAGTGTAATGAAAAACAAAACCACAGATGAAACCATCAAGATAACTGAAACACTGTGCATGGAAACAAAAACCAAGAGGAACTGAAACAGCGTCCTATAGTTTATATATTATAAGTTTATTGCTATAATATAGAACGGTATTACTATAATAAATCATATTAGAACAAAGACCAAGAAATTTGAAACAATGGCCTAGACATAATTATATGAAAACAAAGCCCTGGCTAGAACATAAGACTTGCAATAAATTATTAACCTACTATTATATTACATAAAAACAAAGACGAAGGAATTTTTGAAACAATGGCCTAGATATACACGAGAACAAAACCGTGGCTATCATAAGACTTGTAAGAAATTATTAGCCTATTATATCAAAACAAAGACGAAGGAATTTTTGAAACAATGGCCTAGATATAGACGAAAACAAAGCCCTGGCTAAAGCATAATACTTGCACAAGACGAAAACAGGCGGTCGGAATTAGTGACACAGACGAGTGTAGTCCAATCGGACCCACTCTCAATATGGATATTCGACGACCCAGTTAAGCCTCTCCTCTCTGCCTCCTAAGATCCTGAGACCTGGTTTTACACGATCCTCCATGGTGAGGAATAAACGCGGCGCCGATCCACCGCAAACACGGTTACGTCAGTGGTAAACATTTCTTGCACTTCGCGGGCTTCCGACTCAAGAGTCCGGTGCTCCACTGGAAAGCCACCCATTCATCGTAACCATACATTACGCCACGCGTTGAAGAAGTTGCGGGGGTTTCACCCTCGACGAAACGAAAATAACCACCTAAATGAATGAAGGGCTTGTCGCATCCACAACGCTCAACAGTTGCTGATGTAAATCTGAAGACAGTGACTAGGCCTACAAGCTCCGCCTAAACGACAATTATAAACGATGGTTCCACAATTTATATATCGTCCCATCCAGATCTATTGGAGGCACTCGTTAAGAACGCTACTCAGCCAGCCTCTCAATTCATTCATTCATTCATTACTAGAATTTGTATAGCGCCTCTTCAAGAGAACTACTCAGAGGCGCTCCCAACCCAAGCGCGGCCAAATAGGACCATTTTAAGTTGAGAGAGGAATGTCTGAGAAGGGGTTCTAGGAAGGGAGCGGAGGACCAGAGGGAGGCCATTCCAGGTCGAGGGGCCAATCACAGAGAAAGCACTGCTCTGCCTGGTGGAGGTACGAGCAAAAGGGACAGAGAGAAGACCCTGTTCAGCTGAACGGAGGGAGCGCGAGCCTCGAACACTAAGGGTGGGGCTACAAAGCTCCAATGAATCCACAATCCACCATAAATTGGAAAATTACACAAACCCCCAACTGGACAGATGTTACGAGAGAAAGTAATGCACTAGAATTCGTATCTACCTATGCAAATACTGCACTGTTGTAAATCTGTAAGGACCGCCGTTGAGTAAATCAATTGTACGACACATTTACAACAGGTAAAGACCTTTAGAAACGGTGCCGAGCCAACGCAGGTGTTTCTTATCTCTGACAACTGCATTTTTTTAAATACGTTGAAGGACGAAAAGCCACAACGCCGATAACTCAGTGTATTCAGTCCAAAAAGTAGCGCAACATAATTGCTACTTCTGTTGGCATACTTCTATAGTCCGAGCTTAACTAATAGCAAGAGCCTATACCTGTTACTGTCCTTTTGATATGTCTAGCCATGCAACATTTTTGATAATGACTATACATTTTTCAGGTGCACTTCTATTGCAGGCTGTCTGTTCTGTTAAATATAGTTAAGATTTATATCTTCTGTCATTTGTGTTCTTGTGAATTGTTTCAATTGCATAATTGTACACTGTAACCGGTTGCGGTTTGTCAACCGGATTGTTTCAATAAACGAAAATATTATTATATCTTTGCTTATATATATATATATATATATATGTATATATGGTCCAGGAAGCCATTTATATATGTATATATATGCACACGTTTGTGTACATCTTATATATACTATATGCATGTTCCTATCGTCGTTCTTCATGCTGGATACCAGGTGCTTCAGGAACTCTGAACTTGTTACCCTCTGTCAACTGTATACATTTGGGATGCTGTTGTTTGGAGGTCTGCGTTTGTGTGCGAGCCGACCACTGGTGACTGGTAACATTATAATAATAATAATAATAATAATAATAATAATAATAATAATAATAATAATAATAATAATAATAATAATAATAATAATAATAATAATAATAATAATAATAATAATAATAATAATAATAATAATAATAATAATAATAATAATAATAATAATAATAATAATAATAATAATAATAATAATAATAATAATAATAATAATAATAATAATAATAATAATAATAATAATAATAATAATAATAATAATTGCTACTTCTGTTGGCATACTTCTAGTTCGACCTTAACTATTAGCAAGAATATACAATGTTACTGTCTTTTGACGTGTCTATCCAGGCAACATTTGATAACGACTATACATTTTTAAGGTACACTAATCTTGCGTATATATAGGGTAATAATATATAATAATATATAATATATATATATATATATATATATATAATAATATATATATACATAATAATATACTAATAATCGTCGTTTTTCATGCTGGATAATAATAAACTATTCTTTTAATATATTAAGCAGCAATATATATATATGCACACGCTTATCTTGATTAAGCTGTGATGCCTGACAAACGCTGTGTATTGTATTGTATTGTATTTGAACACTTGTTATAGCGCCTCAACCAGATTTCCCATTCAGAGGCGCTCCCGACTCTGCTGTAGTCGGAGTTTCACGCCGAAGCGCATGAGCAATTGCGAGTGAAGGACTTGCCAGGGTCCCTACGCGACGGCTTTGAGGTGGATTCGAACCCGCAACCCTCCAGCTGCAAGGCATAACATACCCCAAACCACCGCGCCCCAGTATATCGTTGTGTTGTGTGTCGCTCCACGTTTATAATGCGCCACGTGTTATCCAAGAAATTAATCTCTGATAAACCGACCCGACCGGGAAGCGAACCCGGGGCGCCGGCGCGGGTTCCGCGGGCGGGGCTCTTTTCAGTGTGCGTGTGGGCGAGCCGATCACTGGTGGCTGATAACATTAGGACAGAAATTCTTCAGTGCAAGAGTTATAGACTTGTGGAATGGCTTGGATAATAGTACTGGCTTAGTGGACACTGTCACGGCTTTTAAGAGGAAGCTATAAGGAGAATGGGCTATTAAGCGTTCAACTTTAATTTGCAGAGGTTCTAACACAGACTAAACGTCTTCTGAAGACCCTTGCTATGCTATGATTCTCCTAGTTTGTCTGAGCGATACTTGCTAATTGAGAAATGTTCTGCATGTACTTGTTGACATTTAACATCGCAGAGAGCACCGCTGACTACTTTCCCCAGATTGAAGGACTATAGGTGAGTGAATGACCCACCCACTTAATCTTCAATATTTTACCTTCTTACTCATAATCAGATCCATCAAATATTCCTGGGACCGAGTATCTGGAATGGGCTTCCTCTATAGAGCTCCGTCTCCTACCTAGGAACTCTTCACCTGCATTTATACCTCTCTGAAAACTACTCTTTTCAGCCATGGTTGGGCCGGTAGCGCCTCTGAGTAGATATATTGAAGGGGCGCTATATCAAGTTTCTTTGATTGATTAATTGAAATTCAGCCTGACCCGTTTGAAACACTCTACCGATGACCATATACTCATGACCCAACTGTCCCGCTTTACGATAGATGTCCACTATAATACCTGATGAACATTTAACAGGACAGTGGGCAGCATGTCCAGCGTTCACTGGCGATAAATTAGACAGCAGATGTGCCTTCTACGATGGACCCGAAGTCAACAATGTAATCAAATATTAATGGAGCAATCATTTCTCAAGGAACCAAACGACTTGGGAGAGTTTGCGCCACAACATCCGAACGAAAAGGTTGCCTTAATAGAACAGTTTATGTCGAAATGTCCACCTGCCCACATATATACTGTACATAGCACTGACAGATCCTGAGTGGCCGAGTGGGTTGGTAGCCAGAAATACCATTTCCGGCGCAAAGCTATTCGCTTCCTTAAGTCGGGTCGGTTTATCAGAGATTATTTCTCGGAAACTTATTGCGGGTATTACACGGTGCAATTGAAACGTGGTATGCTGACAATGACGCACAAGGTAACACATTGTAATACAACTGGGGCGCGGTGATATATAATGGGTATGAAGAGTGCCTTGCAGCTTATTTGCTTTCGAATCATAGAGTGAAGCGCTCAAAGCCGGAACTTAGAACCTGGGCCGAAGTCCTGATCCGCAATTGGTCATGCGCTTCGGCGTGAAACTCCGACTCAGCGTCCTATTCAGTCGGAATCGGGAGCGCCTCTGAATGGGCAATACCGATAGAGGCGCAAATGTTCAAATACAATACAATACAATACAGTGAAAATGGCTGATTTCTGATTTCCTAGAGCACAGAAATATCATTTTCTGTCTCAAAGCTATCTCGATCTGTTTTAAGTTTTATAGTTCTCTGCAGAGTTTATACGTAAACTTCGATTAATATGATACAATGCAATCGAGAACACGGTATGCGGATATAACTGACGCTAAAATAAGGTATGGTATAAGGTAAGGTAGGATAAGGTAAGGTAATATAAGATATAGTGATGCTATGTAATGTAATTGAACATTTATATAGCGCCCCTAATACAAGATAAGGCGTAGTAATGACTTATTTCTTATGACCTATAATTAATAGAAAGAAGCCAATTTGGAACGCAAAGCAAGGATATGACGCAGAATGGTTCTTTCTTATCGTAAAATGGCTCATATGCAACAATATGTCAAGAAGTTCATGCTGTAGGCCTATAAGCAACAGCATGGCTATAAATGCCAACATTTCGGAATGACGGAAAATCACGGCAAAATCCCTGATGCCTTGCTGTTTTAAAGTATACATTTCGGCGTGGAGAAACGGATATTTTCGAACTTCACCCACGAAGTTTGCCTACTTCTCCATTTCCATGCAATATCTATCTATTAATGCCTTGTTCAACGATATAGAAGCCATCAGAGAATAAGTACAGCTCAAATGCATGCCAAATATAATCAGTCCCAAGTTTTGCTAAGCTCGAAGGTTTCTTGCAGTTCATGCAGATAAACCCGTTTCTTTAGAAACGCACGCTCAATCAAAATATTTGAAATCCTCAAATCTGAGAACTAGGACAGGTTTTATAGTTGAATATTTTCCCTAAAAAATACATACCCTCCGACATTAATTCGTTCTGTTTCAGAGCTCGAGAATGTTTGTTTTAAAATGAAATGTTCTCGTGATCTTTAATCTTCCTCTTCACGATGATTGATAGATTTGGCAGTATCGCGTTTTCTATATATAGGCCAATATATACCATATATTTATATGCATAAAATGCGTCTATACTATATGTACTATATGCATATAATGTGTCTGCGTATACTAAGATTGATGAAATTTCCGGAAACGTCAACTTTATGCTAAGCGAGGTCACATCTGGTGGACTACAGCACAACGTGGGAATGACAGATAGAAATATAGAATGGAATATATACAGGATTATATATAGAAAACTCGATTACTGTTAACTCTATCAATCATCGTTGAGACGAAGATTAAACATCACGGGAATATTTCGCCATTGCTGATCTAATCAACGATATTGGCGGATGTGTTACCACTGCAAGCTAAGCATCGGCTATAGAGAAATCACGCTGCGCTATACACTCACCGCTGTAGTCTACAACGGAAGTATAGGCGTAAATCTGCTGTTGGTATAGTTTCCCATGCAGTGTTTAATGTCATCTTATGGCTGCAAGGGCTTCAACGTCGGCCTAACCTTATCTCGTTACATCTGTTCTCCTATTCGTCGATAGTCTCAATACACAGCGTGAGTTTTCCTGTTTTTGAGACTCCAACGGCAATCTGATCGAGCCCATAGTCCATATTCCGAATCTGGATCATAGGAGGGAGAAGCAATTATCGCGTATATCACGTATTCCCTTTCCTGTTTATGACCATAACTTACATGCGGTAGCTCCCACTGATTGGAGTCGTTAGGCTAATGAGAATTGTGACAGCGTATATCGGACATATGATACGTGTCATACGATACATAGGATACATCTCGGACTCTAAATGACGCAATTCCACGTAGTCTCCATCTATAGGCATTCCATAATCATCTGCGGATATATATATATGATATATATATATATATATATATATGCAGTTGTGTATTTATCGACATAGCGAATGTCGCTTATTTATATATACACAGCATGGCACACTTGATTTTCTAGTTGATCTAAACGAGTGTTCTTTAAGGCAATTTGAAGAGGTATGATGTACGGAGTCAACGAAGCAGAGGGTTAAAATGGAAGGAAAGAAAGTCACGTACAGGAGGATGTTTCAATCGGTCAGAAGTCACGTTGGCTCGAGCTGACGTGCGGAAGCGCGGCTCTTGCAGATCTCTATGGGCGATCAATTAGTACGTATCTCTACGTGCAGAAGATCCACACAAAGAAAAAATACATATATCACATTATGTACTATTTACATATATTTTTATATAATTATATATATGCATACATATATATGTATTCGGTGGATGAAATGCTGAGTATATTTATATATAACAAACATACACATGTAGCAACATGGCTATTCATAATGTTCAGTTGAAGCACCTAGCTATAACTTAGTAGCCGACATGTATAGATATATATATTCAACGAATTACGAAACTATATACATAAACACCAATCTATATACATAAATACTGCGGCACCATGTAAATAACGTAGTCTCTTACCTGGAGGGTTTAATTCATGTCCCGCCCGAATTGTGCCCAATATGCCAGACTACGTCCTCTTAAATATCGGAGCCCGTTCACTACACTGGTTTAGTGGTGAAGGAGCAACTATAGCATTCAGGAGTCTCCCGATGTGATGAGCGTCACTCGTCGGCACTACTGTAGCTCCATACATCAGATAGCTTTTGTTGCTCACTGGGTTCGGCCACGGGGAAGATATGCAGGTGCTTCCACCTGCTGACTAAAGCCGACCGTGCTTATATTATAATACTCTGTTATCGGACGATCATTTTGTAACAGTCTTCCCCTAAGTATATCCACTTAGCTCAGCATACAAGTCGCACTTGATATAATGCACTTATATATTTTATCCGCTGGTGCAGAGCTTTTGACTTTGAGAGCTACTTAATGGACGCTGTGTTAAGTAGCCGTACACGCATACACACGCATACATGTATAGGCCTTATAATTATATATATATATATATACATACCTGTCTGGATCAGGTAGATAGTCTTGCGTGCATGCAGCACCTCTGTGAGGTACTTAAAACGCGCTAAATTGAGTGGATTGATACACACATGTATACATACATACAAGCATGCATATATGCATACGTGTATACTTGCATGCATAGTTGCATACATACATACATGTATACGTACAAACATGCATACATATATACATAAATACATACATGCATGCATGCATGCATGCATAAATGCATATTCATGCATACATACATACATACATACACACATACATACATACATACATACATATATACATACATACATACATACATACATACATACATACATACATACATACATACATACATACATACATACATACATACATACATACATACATACATAGCATACATACATACATACATACATACATATATACATACATACATACATACATGCATACATACATACATACATAAACATATTCATACATACATACATACATATAAGCATACATACATGTATACATACATTCATACATACATACATGCATGTAACATACATACGTTCATCCATGATCAATAAAAGCAGCCAGAATTCCTAGTAATAGGTCTTCACTTTCGTGATGGGCCATATCTGGTGCATTGACCTTTGACTGCAGTTTTCGGACATGCACCCGATAAGGGACATAACAACGTTATTTGCTCTTCTGATCTGCATCTGTGTCTAATGGAGGATGGTCGACCTGAAGAGCTTTCCACTGATTGCTGAACGTTACAGCTGAGATTACGATAAATCCAGATGTCTTCGGAAAAACCAGATCCACACTCGAAACTCTTAATTGGTCGGGATTTGTCACAATTCACGGCCTTTTCTACGCAGACGAATAAGATTTCTACCTGCTTTCCACTTTCTCTCACTTGATATGACTCCATCTAATTCTATCTCTGTCTGTCTGTCTCTCACTCTGTCTGGCTGTTTGTCTCTGTCTGTCTGTCGCTGTCTGTCTCTCTTCGTCTGTCTGTCTCTCTTCTCTGTCTGTCTCTGTCTCTCTCTGTATCTCCGTATCTCCGTATCTCTGTCTCTCTCTCTCTCTCTCTCTCCGTCTCTGTCTGTATGTCTCGTCTGTCTCTGTCTGTCTCTGTCCGTCTGTCTGTCTGTCTGTCCGTCTGTCTCTCTCTCCTCTGTCTCTGTCTCTGTCTTGTCTGTCTCTCTCTCTCTCTCTCTCACCTGTCTGTCTGTCTGTCTGTCTGTCTGTCTGTCTGTCTGTCTGTCTCTCTGTCTGTCTGTCTGTCTGTCTGTCTGTCTGTCTGTCTCTCTCTCTCTTCTCTTTCTCATCTATTCTTCTATCTTTTTTATCCATCTAGTTTAACTTGCGGAAATCTTGCTTGCTTGATTGATTGCTTGAGCCACAGGCTAAAAAGTCAAATCTTGCGACGACTAATTCGATCACTTACAATCATTCAATCGTCATGAAACTTGGCAGATAGTCTCGCCCTCGCAGACACTTCATTCTATCAAAATTTCAGCTCCCCAAAAAAGGCTAGCTTATAGAATCGGGGACTCAACTTTTCGAATCGGGGAATCCCCTTTCCGAAACGCAGCGTTGCCATTGGCCAGCGTTGCCATTGGCCGCAACAGAAACGGGTGCGCTGCCTCATTAAACGCATGCTATGTTGCCTGTGAACGCGGACTATATATTTGTAGAGGTAACTGCTTCGTAAGACGCATTATAGGATACTAGATGGATATAGTAAAAAACTTTGTTTTTACGGGCTGTATTTGATTCTTCTCTTGTAACACGCAATCATTCGTGCCTGCATCTTTCTTTACAATTCATCCTGCCTCCCTCCGTTTCCATCTCTATCCTCCACGCGCTGTCTTTCCTATTCCTCGTGGGATTCGTATGTCCGTCTGTCTGCCTGTGTCTGTGCCTGTGCCTGTGTCTGTCTGTCTCTGTCTCTGTCTGTCTTGCTGTCTACTTGCCTGTCTGTCTGCCTGTCTGTCGGTCTAATTATGCTGCATTCCCGGTCGTTGATGTAAACAGCCGTAATTAGTTGTATTATAAATCCTGTGCTTCTCTCTCCTCTGCCTCTGACCCAACAGGGAAACGGGTTAACAAGGGAATAAAAGCCTTGCAGTCTGTCAAACCCCGTCTTGTTTATATAACGTATATTTATGACAGTGTTACTTTGGCTCAAACTATGGCAATCCAAGAGTCCAAATTATTGAAGAGCTGATCCTATAAGTGTAATACACCCTAAGTGTAATACACCCTAAGTGTAATACACCCTAAGTGTAATACACCCTATACGTATAATACACCATATATACGTGTAATACACTCTTAATTTAATACATCCTAAGTGTAATGCAGCCTAAGTGTAATACGGCCTAAGCGTTATACACCCTAATTGTAGTACACCCTAAGTGTAATTCACCATAAGTGTGGCACGTTGAACCATTCGGTAACGCGCGTTATCTTTAGTTTAACGATTGCGGAGCGAGTCTGGTGAACGGACTAACATAACAAACTTAGCATAACAAGGGTTTTAAGTGGTCCAGAAGACGTGTAGTCTGTGTTAGAACCACTGTAAATTAACCTGGAACGTGCTTAACAGCTTATCTCTCTTAGATTCCTCTTAAAAGCGGTGATAGTGTCTAGTGAAACAGTAGCCTAGTATCATCCAAACCATTCCACAAGTCCACAACTCTTGCACTGAAGAAGTTCTGCCCTAATGTTAATTCCACGCGTAACAACTCTGAACTTCGGCACTGGCGCTTGCTGGAAAGTAAATGGTATGGTCTGCGATTTAAAAGATCCCGTTTCCAGGTATTTCACACCACCGTTGAATTACCAAATCAGGAGGCAAAGAACTGAAAGGAGTCAGGTCAAGTCAAGTATTTTTTATTGCAACCAATTGTCACACAATAATATACCAACGAGGAAAACACATTGGTTACAAAGGGGAGGCCCAAAAAGGATCGCAATCCCGCTATAGGAGTGCCACTTTTTATACATTTTTGTTTATTGAAACAATCCGGTTGACAAACCGCAACCGGTTACAGTGTACAATTATGCAATTGAAACAATTCACAAGAACCCCAGGGGTTCGGTCGAACACTGGTTAAGAAACACTGCTCTATTTCCTATTCTAACCCACTCGGCTAAGTAACTGAGTAACTGAAATTTTCGCTGTTGACGTATGCTTATGTACTGTGGCGATCTGTAACATTTTCGAGCCAAAACTCCTTTTTGACAACAAAAACACCGGCAATAATACTTAACAGTTGTAATGATAGGCTAACACAAGTACAGAGTCTCTCTTCCGAAGCACCCAGCTCAGTTGTTTCATGTGCAACATATTAGCAACATTAGAATTTGATCCTCTTTCGTGCACAGTAACTGTGGCGTTCTGTAAAATTTTCGAACCTTAGCTCTCTCTTGGCAACAAAAACACTGGCAATACTACAACGGTTTAACAGTAGAAATGATAACAAAAGTATAGGGTCATGTCTTCCACATTTTTTCATGTGAAACATATTATTTAGAATTCGACCCTCTTTCGTGAACTGTGGAGTTCTGTAAAATTTTTGACCCCATGCAACTCTCTTTTGAAAACATAAACACTGAGTTACGGTAGACTTCTCTTTCAAATGGCAAACGCGTCGCACCTTGGCTTCTGATTACTATAATTAATCCATCGGATCTAACCACTTTGATCGATAGGATTTCGATCTCGCTTCTCCGATGATCATGATTTTTGATTGCAATTTCACTTCGAGGGACCATCGTTTAATGTCTTGAGTAGGCCTATTGTAACAACGGGTCTATCGAAGTCAGTTGAGCCGATTTGGATTATGAAATCGAATTAGCCAAAATCCAAGGTATACTCTCAAATAATTGTTGAACCGAAAATTACGTTGACATTCCGTTTAACATTTCCTACACAAACGCCCACACACACACACACACACACACACACACACACACACACACACACACACACACACACACACACACACACACACACACACACACACACACACACACACACACACACACACACACACACACGCACACACACACACACACACACACACACACACACACACACGCACACACACACGCACCCACACACACACACACACACACGTCAACAGGCATCAACCAAAAATATAAATCCGAGAGATCATACTCTTTCGTCGTACTGGAGTCGGCATCGCCTCTAAGTATAGACAGCCCCTTGAATGTGCGCCATATAAATTCATGAATGAATGAATGAATCAACGGTCTATGGCTAAATTCGTTATGACAGGCTTATCCTTCATTTGCTCTTCATCAGTGGGTTCGAAATGTATGTCCATGCACGAGTTGTCTCCATCATCCGTGGCGAGCGATTGATGGATGAACCCGGATACAGAGGCAGACGAACAGCATCACCATCTAACAGCGTAATGCCATAGCCCCATATGATGCCATATACGCTCGTATAATATCTCCAGTTGAGATTACGCAATTTCTGCCCACAATAGTATTCCATACATACATATCAAACACACACACACACACAGCCACACACAGACACAAACAGACACACACAGACACACACAGACACACTCAGACATAAACACTCACACAGAGAGCGACACAGACACTCACACAGACACAAGCGCACACAAGTATATATATGTATATATATGTACATACATGTATGCAAGAGTGCACATAATGTGCATGCATGCATACATATACATAACACAAATACATATATACAAACATACATACATACATACATACATATATTCATACATACATACATACATACATACATACATACGTACATACATACATACATACGTATTACATACATACATACATACATACAAACATACATACATACATACATACATACATACATAAAGTTCAATTCATTATATCTTTCACGTATGAATGATGCAATATATTGTATATATTCTATTACGAAGTGCGTTTTGATGTTGTCGGGCTTTTTACGGCAGAGGAGTTAATGAGAAAAATGTCCATCTCAGTCTTATAAGGAAATTGTTTTTCGGAAATGGTTTCTCGGAACGTCTGATGCCTCGAAAAAATCAGTTGCAAGGCGACTGAGACTCGGTTCTATTATCAATGGATCTTTTTCGCCGACGAAAATGTGAGATGCTTCTTTGAAGTCCACTCACTTACGATACCAGACGTCAGCTGCCTCCAGCACTACAGAAAACTACCAGACACTCTGTGCTTCACTTTCACATATTCATTCATTGATTTAGTCATTCGCTCACTTGCTCACTTGCTCACTTGCTACCTCACTCACTCATTTATTCACTCACTCGTTCCTTCATTCGCTCACTCAATTGGCCACTCACTCACTCATTCATTCACTCACTCAATTGCTCACTTACTTACTTGCTCGCTCACTCGCTCATTTGTTCACTTGCTGACTTACCCACTCACTCACACACACACTTATTCATTCACTCACTCAAACTGCTCACTTGCTCACTCACTCTCACTCTCACTCACTCGCTCTCTCACTCACTCTCTCACTCACTCACCTGCTCACCATATAACTTATTCACTCACCTCAATGACTCATTCATTCACTCACTCTGCATAGAGAGAGACCGCGAGAGAATATGCGGTTCAAAGTGTGTCTGAGCGGCGTGGTCTGACTTCAGCCTGCTAAAGTAATTAATTAATCAGATATTATTCGCAACCAGTCATTACGAGGTACTTCAAACAAGACTTGTTCGAACTTGCTCAATATCCTTCTCAATAGATAATAATCACTTGCAGGCAACTGTTCAGATTTGCCAACTCAACAGATTTTTTGTGCAAATTTTATATTCATTCAACCAAACTCGAATCTTCATTCAACCGAACTCGAATCTTCATTCAACCAAACTCGAATCTTCATTCAACCGAACTCGAATCTTCATTCAGCCAAACTCGAATCTTCATTCAACCGAACTCGAATCTTCATTCAACCAAACTCGATTCTTCATTCAACCAAACCCGAATCTTCATTCAACCAAACTCGAATCTTCATTCACCCAAACTCAAATCTTCATTAAACCAAAGTCGAATCTTCATTAAACCAAACTCGAATCTTCATTCAACCAAACTCGAATCTTCATTCAACCAAACTCAAATCTTCATTCAACCAAACTCAAATCTTCATTCAACCAAACTCGATTCTTCATTCAACCAAACTCAAATCTTCATTCAACCAAACTCGAATCTTCATTCAGCCAAACTCGAATCTTCATTCAACCAAACTCGAATCTTCATTCAATCAAACTCGAATTTTCATTCAACCAAACTCGAATCTTCATTCACCCAAACTCGAATCTTCATTCAACCGAACTCGAATCTTCATTCAACCAAACTCGAATCTTCATTCAACCAAACTCAAATCTTCATTCAACCAAACTCAAGTCTTCATTCAACCAAACTCGATTCTTCATTCAACCAAACTCGAATCTTCATTCAACGAAACTCGAATCTTCATTCAACCAAACTCGAATCTTCATTCAACCGAACTCGAATCTTCATTCAACCAAACTCGAATCTTCATTCAACCAAACTCGAATCTTCATTCAACCAAACTCGAATCTTCATTCAACCAAACTCGATTCTTCATTCAACCAAACTCGAATCTTCATTCAACCAAACTCGAATCTTCATTCAACCAAACTCGAATCTTCATTCAACCGAACTCGAATCTTCATTCAACCAAACTCGAATCTTCATTCAACCAAACTCGAATCTTCATTCAATCAAACTCGAATTTTCATTCAACCAAACTCGAATCTTCATTCAACCAAACTCGAATCTTCATTCAACCGAATTCAAATCTTCATTCAACCAAACTCGAATCTTCATTCAACCGAACTCAAATCTTCATTCAACCAAATTCAAATCTTCATTCAACCAAACTCGAATCTTCATTCAACCAAACTCGAATCTTCATTCAACCAAACTCAAGTCTTCACTGGACCTCTGTACAATCCTTCAGATACGACGCAGCGCTCGTAAATAAACTGGTGCCCAACTGTAGTACATCGCTTTAGAAATTTGTAGTTTACGATTACGATGTCGTAGATAGCCTATTAAAACGTTCAGAAATATAACGTTAGACAATGATCAGTTCAGTAGGGCATGATTTGTGCTCCTCTGTCTGTGGATGTACTCCCAAGTGTTCGTTCGATCAGCAGTAAGATCGGATCCTAAGGCGATTAATATAGAAGTGGATTAAGTGCTCCGGTGCTTCGCTTCGTCGTTCATGGATCGGAAAGTCGTTTTCCGTTCTGTCTCACTTAATTTCTTGTCTCTTTTTTTAACTGGATGGGTTTCTTTGGTCGTTTGCCTGGCTGAGAAGGAAGGTGTCTCCATGATTGGACGCCGTACGGGCGCTATATAAAGAGATGCTCGATAATGTATTGGTCAATCGAGAGGTCGGGGGTTCAAATCCTCGCTGCAGGGCAGAAATTTGGTTTGAGATTTCTGCTCCACCTGCGCCCCTTAGCCATGCTCAGTTATTATGAGTACACTAACCGTACACTGTCGGTGGGAAGAGACGGCGAGGCAGAGGACTGGCCACCCGCCCTCATAGGCTAAGAAAATGAAGTCGCTAGCACTTCATACCAATGGCTGCCTCAGGGCTAGCTTAAGGCTCTTTTCTTCTTCTTCTTTTTCTTATCTTGTTTCTACACTATGTGAGCTGAAAAACGAACACCTAGAAACATTTCAATGCCGTTGGAGTTCTTTTTCAAGCTTAAACCAAACAAGAAAAATCATAGTTCAATTACTACAGATAAATTTAAGTTAACTGTCTTTAAGCTACAGTACATCTAAATCTAGATGATGGATCGAGCTAAGTTCTAAATCTAAATGTCCCTCAGACGGAAAAAGACCTCAGGCACATAACAGCATCGATTACCAAGTGATTGTCATTTTGCAACAGTATTCTTTACCACGACGTCACTGTTACGGTATTTCGTAAAATCTTATATCTTTAGATATTCAACTTAACAGTAATTTAATATCAAAGCAGCCTTGGTGTATTTAATTGTTATATAAATAGTTAACACTATTTTTAAGACTCGTTTTCTCGTCCACGGTGTTGCCTATGTAGATGGTATGCGGTTTTTTTATTGGGTTGGCGCCTGTGTCGTTGTCTATGGCCTTAATTGCTCTCTTGATCCGTTAATGGATCTAGCTAGCTAAGTTCAAGTACCAGTTCATTGCATCTTGTTCTGGCTTGCAATGATTCCAGTGTTGCGAATTCCGTCGTAGCAGAAGCCTTTTTACTCGGTTGTGTAAGGCAGCGTTTGCCAAAGTTTGTTGCGCGGAACCCTATAGTTACGTGAGGGGAAGACTAGGGTTCCGTGAGAAAATTTCTGTAGGCCTATGTACCGTTACATTTTAAATCAAACTCAGATAAAAACAAGAGTTCCGTGGAAAATTTAATTTAAAATTATTTCTTATCTAATTTTTTGGATTAAAACTATATACCCAATCAATCAATCAATCAATCAATCAATCAATCAATCAATCAATCAATCAATCATTCATTCAGTCATGCATTCATTCAATATATCATTCATTCAGTCATGCATTCATTCAATCAAGGAAACTCGTATTATACTGCAAGAAAAGCACAATATAGTAATCGATTAAAATGCTGCATCTGATTATAAGAATCGAATTTCTATCGTCATCACCAGTTCACCATCATCGTCATCATTCATCAAGGTGGTCATCGTCGTCATATTCATTATAATTATAATTATTACTATTATTAAACTTAGTATTATTACTACTACTACTATTATTGCTGCTGCTGCTGCTGCTACTGCTACTGCAATGACGATAAACCCAATAGTTTTTTATGCGTGTCGCGCATTGATATTCCAATCAGTGGCCTTGGGTAGTATAGCAACGCGAACTCGAACCGATAACACCGAGTTGATGGCTTGAAGTGTTGCCATAAGAAAAACCGTAGTAGCATCAATGAAGACAAAGCATGCTGCGGAGGGATTGCACAGACTGCCTCATCCCTGTTGCAGCAGCCTTCGCGAGCATCTCGTAAAGCCCAATTTGTATTCGTCGAAGTCGAGCATTTCGCCCAGCATCCGTTCTTGTCCGTAGTCCAGCAGTCGCAGGCAGCATCAGCAGCTGCGGCCATTTCGGCGTTCATCACATCGTCCTTCTACTCAGCCAGAAGATGATTCTGCTCCACGCGCCAAAAGACGTCTCTTTCGCCTGACTATTCCACCACCAAATCGTCGATCTCCTCGTTTCTGTTTCTGGTTGTCTTCGTCATTCTCTTCTCCTCTTTCCTCATTCTCTCCTAATCCTTTCCTTCCTATTCTTCACTCGCTTCCTTATTCTCATTCTCGTTCTTATCCTTCTAGTGGGGGGCCCAGACACTCAGTCATTTCAAGTTGATGTAAAAGTTTCGTTTTCACTACCAATTTGAAGGTAATGGTCTGTAGATCAATATTCGTCCGAGGGGAAAGCATGCAGATAAAAAATGAAGAGTGGGGGGCTCGAAAACCCCCTCTGGCCTATGGGAAATATGTGTATTTTTTCCAGTCATTTCAAATATATGCAAAAGTTTCTTTTTCAGTACCAATTTGAAGGTAATGGTCTACAGACCAATATTGGTCCGAGGGGAAAGCATTCAGATAAAAAAAGAAGCGTGGGGCTCGAAAAACCCCTCCAACCTATGCAAAATATGTGTATTTTGCTCCAGTCATTTCCAGTAGATGCATAAATTTCTCCTTTTCAGTACCAATTTGAAGGTAATGGTCTCTAGATCAATATTGGTCCGAGTGGAAAGCATTGAGATTAAAAAATGAAGCGTGGGGGTTCGAAACCTCCACCTCCGTCCTTTGCGAAATATGTGGATTTTACTCCAGTCATTTCAAATAGATGCAAAAGTTTCTTTTTCAGTACCAATTTGAAGGTAATGGTCTATAGATCAATACAGGTCCGAGGGGAAAGCATTCAGATAAAAAAAATAAAGCGTGGGGGTTCGAAATCCCCGGCCTATGCTAAATATGTAAACTGTTGTAACTTTTGACTGGATGGTCCGATTTGAACATATTTGGTATATAATTATGGATTCAGAATCAAGAGCTGCAAGTGATATTATCATGCATATTGGACATAAAAGCGTGTATTGCATATAAAAGCGTGGGGGTTCTAAATCCCTTCCCGGCCTATGCGAAATATGCGTATTTTGCTACAGTCATTTCCAGTAGATGCATAAGTTTCTTTTTTCAGTACCAATTTGAAGGTAAAATTCGTCTGTAGGCTGTACTCCAATGACTCCAACGATTACATTGACGTTGAACTCGTCAGAATGAAGCTGTTCTCACAGAAGACTAGGGACATGGAGAGAATTCCCCCAACAACCGATGCTTTGGATCAACATTTCAAATGAAGTGTATTCCAAATTTCCAAGCGAGCTTATGGACAACTGCGTTATACAGCTCATACATGTAGGTCCATGATGCCTTTGAACAACCCCACTAATCATGGGTGGAAGGAAGAGGAAGGCAAGCTGCTTCCCATATGGACCTCGCTGCCCCTCGCCAGGGATGTATTCCACCTGGATGTGAAGTGCACTTGCACAAGTACCTGCTCTCTCTGCAAGTGCATGAAGGCAAAATTGAAATGCACACGTCTTTGCAAGTGTACATATGCGAAGTAGCTGGACAAGAACAATGTGCAATACTTAACTACCCAGGTATATGTACGTTGAATTTATTATAGCCGGTTTATTAGCAACTTTGTTATGAAACTTTCTTTAGTTTTGTGGATATGCGCCAACACTGGCACCATCACATCACAGCTTCTATGTGCAATTTACATGTGAATATCACTTGCAACTCATGATTCTGAATCCATACATACCACATATGTTCAGATCGGCCCATCCAATCAAAAGTTACAACAGTTTACATATTTCGCATAGACCGGGGGCTTTCGAATCCCCACGCTTAATTTTTTTAATCTGAATGCTTTCCCTCGTACCAGTATTGATCTATAAGCCCATTACCTTCAAATTGGTACTGAAAAAGAAACTTTTGCATCTATTTGAAATACTCTGGAGTAAAATCAACATATTTCGCAAAGGACGGAGTGGGGTTTGGAACCCCACGCTTCATTTTTTAATCTGAATGCTTTCCCTCGGACCAATATTGATCTAGAGATCATTATCTTCAAATTGGTACTGAAAAAAAAACTTATGCATCTACTGGAAATGACTGTAGCAAAATACGCATATTTCGCATAGGCCGGAGAAGGGATTTAGAACCCCCACGCTTTTATATGCAATACACGCTTTTATGTCCAATATGCATGATAATATCACTTGCAGCTCTTGATTCTGAATCCATATATACCAAATATGTTCAAATCGGACCATCCAGTCACAAGTTACAACAGTTTACATATTTAGCATAGGCCGGGGATTTCGAACCCCCACGCTTTATTTTTTTATCTGAATGCTTTCTTCTCGGACCTGTATTGGTCTATAAATTTCAGATAACCCCCACGCTTCATTTTTTAATCTCAATGCTTTCCACTCGGACCAATATTGATCTAGAGACCATTACCTTCAAATTGGTACTGAAAAAACGAAATTTATGCATCTACTGGAAATGACTGGAGCAAAATACACATATTTTGCATAGGTTGGAGGGGTTTTCGAGCCCCCACGCTTCTTTTTATCTGAATGCTTTCCCCTCGGACCAATATTGGTCTGTAGACCATTACCTTCAAATTGGTACTGAAAAAGAAACTTTTGCATATATTTGAAATGACTGGAAAAAATACACATAATATTTCCCATAGGCCAGAGGGGGTTTTCCAGCCCCCCACTCTTCATTTTTCATCTGCATGCTTTCCCCTCGGACGAATATTGATCTACAGACCATTACCTTCAAATTGGTAGTGAAAATGAAACTTTTACATCAACTTGAAATGACTGAAGAAAAATGCACAGGCACGTTCCTCCACTATTCTCGATACATACATTCTGCTCCTTATTCCTCTTATCCGTTATCCTACTGCTCATCCGTCTCACCTCCCTGCCTGTAATCTTTATCCTTCTATTTTGTTATTTGCACGAATTTACTTATCTTTTTCCCATTCATATTCTCTCTTCATTGCACATCACACCTTCTACTCCTTCTCCTCATCGTCCTCCTTCTCCCTCTCCTTCTCCTCCTCCTTCTCCTTATCCCTCTCATCCTCCTTCTTCCTCTCTTTCTC
>JACEVL010000479.1:267102-334602 GCA_020284085.1 Aporrectodea caliginosa | reverse complement strand
TTTATTGGCCCTTGTCGCGAGAGAGGGACGCTGTGCAAACGTTAATTGTATCGGGATGAGTAAGATTCAATGGGCTGGTAGTGGGTCATACTTCGTAAAATGCTATTGACGAACATCCTTTGAAGCTGAAGGTTCTTTTTATCGAGTAGGCGAAAATCCCTTGAACGAATGACTTTGCAAAGAAATAACTCTGTCCTAAACGCCTCTGTCCTAAACGCCGCGCGTTCTAATGCATCAGGTGGAGTGAGAAGCTGTAAGTTGATAAGGAACGTTTAATAAACAGCTCACACCAATTATATTAATAGGGAAACAATGGCCGAGGCTTAGAGACGAATTTAGTTGTCGTATCAATGATTAATAGTAATCCGTATTTGCATGCTGTGTCCGGTGCTGTGCTAAAAATGGCAAACTCGAGATATGACTGAAGACTAGTCCTATCTCGAGTTGTCATTTTGGAGTAGAAGACTAAGAGATATGACGCGACGAGTCAAACTAACCGCAGGCCAGTTAGTCCAACTATAGAGTACTGCTTATACAGCACACGCTGGCCCAGTTAGCTACATTCGTTAGAGCGTAGGCTACATCCCATCTGAAAGAGAGCGTGCGGTTCGCGGTTCGCTTCCCAATGCTGGCTTATTTCAGAGATTTAAATCTCGGGATAGCGTGGTGTGTACACGGGGACCTTAGATGGCGTGGCGCCCATTCAAACGATTGAAAAGTGAGCAGGATCGAGTCCATACGGTCGTTATATCAAATCGAGTACACACATACATCGACATGCTCATTGAAACACACTTGGTTTATGATAAGAAAACTACTATAAAACGGTCAGGGAAGTGGATGCCAAAATTAGTAGCTCAGCTACAGACAAATAAACTCGTTTGCACGACCTCGTATCACGGCGGCTCTTGAATTGTATTGTTTTTCGACATTTTAAAAGCACCTCTTACAGTATAAACTATTCAGAGACTAATAAAGCCAGCATCTTAAAGAATTTACCGTGAATAGACAGCAACCGGTTGTCATGAGAGACAGACAGCCATCGCAGTATAAGAGTAGCAATGCATAATGACACGGTGGATAAGTTGGTTGAGCGCACGCCTTGCGCAGTCGCTCCCCAAGAAGTAGAAGGTTGAGTCAACCTTACGGGATAGCGGGATTCGATTCCGAGTTCTTCTGACCTTTGTGCCAGTTCAAGCTACCTATTCAGACCATCTCCCACCTTTAGAAGTCATTAGATTAGATTATACAATAGACGGTTCACAATATCCTGGACTAGGACCAGCGTATCGCAAATGTGCAGCTACTTATCAGCTCTACCCCTATAGCCTCCAAACAATACGGTTTAGTATCAGGCGTGTACTTGGGTTAACGAACCCGCTTTCTTCTGATCTTCGTGCCAGTGTGTTACCATTCAACCATCTCCCACCATTAGAAATCATTAGATTATATTATACTAGACAAGTCATAATAATCTTGTGGCCTAGGACATGTGCATCGCAAGATGTACCTCTTATTTCTCAGCTCACCCTGTACAGCTTCCAAACAATACGGTTTGGTGTCGAGCAACGACACGCACAGAGCACTGAGCAGTTACACGTTTCCCACATGTTGTGCTTAATCAATATTAAATACTGCCATACGAATTCGATACAATCTCTGTGGCCTCACAGGCGTTAAATGGTTACGCAGGGGTCGTATTACCATATTACCGCCATAAAAATCTCGAGACGCATCGACCGGTCGTTATACACTTGATGTTATACAACCGCATGAAAGGCACGCCTGCCTCGATGTCTCAGCGCAGTTTAAACGCTTTTATTAGGGTGAGATTGTTCTTTGTATGTGTGTCCGGCTCCGCTGACAAGTGCATGCTAATCAGAGATAAATTGCCACTTGCCGATAATTGCGTAGGAAAATTGCAAATTGCCTAGTTAGCTATGGATTGCGGGCAATTACGAACGCGGCTCAAGAAGGCCGTCAGGAGCGCGGCGGTCAATGCGCAAAGGCCTTAAAAGCTCTCACTGTTCATGCATAATATCGCTCTATGGTCACGAACCGAGGCAGTGACGAGCCTCCGATATATATATATAAAGGCATGGGCAATATATGTAGGATTTCATCTAATTGTATCTAGTCTATCAAGATCACCTTTCACATCTATCTGATCTTTCTGTTACAATCTATCTAATCTAATCTTTCTAATGAGAGAGAGAGAGAGAGAGAGAGAGAGAGAGAGACAGACAGACAGACAGACAGACAGAGAGAGACAGAGAGAGACAGACACAGACAGACACAGAGACACAGAGAGACACAGACAGACACAGACAGACACAGACAGACAGACAGACACAGACAGACACAGACAGACAGAGAGAGAGAGAGAGAGAGAGAGAGAGATAGATACACAGACAGACAGACAGACAGACAGATAGACAGATATACAGATAGACAGAGATAGACAGAGAGACAGAGAGACGATAAACCATGATTTGGCTTCGTTTTTATAGGCATTTTTAAATTACTACAGAAGGTCAGTCCTTAGGACAGAAAGGCAACCATTGCCCTAATGCTGATAGACCCGGGTGTGCCTACGTACAGGATGAACAGGGGGTCCTTCTGTGGTCAAAGGATGACCGGACGGGTGGTTGATCAGATCATGATGTGCTGAAGGGAAGCGCAGAGACGTCCAACGGCGTAAAATACCTAACCCAGCGTAAGTGCAGAAAAAAGGAGTTGAATTATAGATCAACTGCTGTCGACAGAAAAATAATTATGTATACACGCACGTTTAAACGTAAAATATTTACATGTATTCAAGCATACAAACACATACATACATACATACATACATACATACATACATACATACATACATACATACATACATACATACATACATACATACATACATACATACATACATACATACATACATACATACATACATACTAAATACATACATACATACATACATACATACATACATACAATACATACATACATACATACATATATACATACACACATATATACGTTTAAACTATATACTTACATCAAGTTACATGCGTGCAAGCATGCCAGTACAGACACAAACATAATAAAAAAAATGCAAAAATTCGACCCCTGAAAAATCTGTCTCCCCAAGGTTCATGTACAGATTTTCGCCTCTGAGAAAGATCCCTAGGTAGCAGTTCAACTCCAGAGGGAGCCCATTCCAAACAGTCGGACCGATGTATTTTAAGAGTTCATGGTAGTCCCTCGTTCGCTAGTCATGTAAAGACATCGTAAATAGTAACCATCTGCTACGCAGCGTAAGAACGTAAACGACTGGCATCAATCCACAATGGGTGAACGTAACACGACCAGGGCTGTTAAAGGCTTGGTTTTTTTGTTTTTTGTTTTTTTGTTTTTTCATAAAACAAAAAAAACAAAAAAACCGTAAATTTTGTTTTTTAGTTTTTTTTACAAATTTCAAAATTATAAATGCCAAAAAGTTGTCTCTTCAACTCTCTTGGGAATTGTTGTATTGTCTTTGTTAACTTCGTTTTATGACATTCTACGGTTCTATCGTTCTAGTTAATTTCATTTTATGCATCTGATTAATTTGAACGGTATGATGCCATTTTATGAGTTTTATGATCCGAAATAGGAAAATCTTAAAAACAAAAACAAAAACAAAAAACAAAAAACCATAAGAAACCAAAAAACCAAAAAACCAATTTTTAATTTTAAAAAAAGTTTGTTTTTTTGCACCTCTGAACACGACAGAACGCGTGCTAAGACCATGTAGCGCATTTCCACTGGACGTGATTATGTGCCCACGGATGTTAGAATTTCATCACGATGGTTGAATTAGTAAGTACGTAAAAAAAGCAACGGGTGAGTTTATTTCTTTCCGGAGTCGTAAGAGGACGCAAAAGAAACAAGGCGGGAAAATCAAAACGTTAAGCAAGGACCGACAAAGCACTGTTTATCACCCGCCATGCTGTGCGTGAAGACCATAGAGTACGCATTAACTAGAGCCGGTAGCGCCTCTGTCGGAGAGAAGAGGAAGCAAGGCTGAAGTATAATATGGTATACCCGGAAAGGAATTACAACTGTTAATTTGGTCGCATTCGTCTCACGGACACTAGAGGGACGCCTGTGACCAATGACGTCGTATACTCCTTAATGGCGGCGTGTACTGGTCGAAAACGAGATCTTTGCACAAGACGGAATTCATGAGAGGCGTGATGGTGGCGTCTTGCTGATAGTGTGCCTAAGAACACGATGAATATGGGGTTCCGTATGTGGTTAGGGGATGTGCTGACGGGTGGTTGATCGTGAAATGGTGTAGGGGATTGTATGTCCAAGGGCGTTTCGACAGCGGTCGAAGTCTTCTATGGCGTTTGGAGGGAAGGAGTTCCTGGCGTGGAAGATTGTTAGTTACGATGATGGAAGGCGGAATGATACATACGAGCATGAGTCGTAATTTAGTTCCGGTGAGGAAATGGAAGGGGAGGGAGTCAGAGCGAGAGAGGACCAAATTAAAAGCAGGGTTGGTTTGAACTGCGGAAGTGTTGCTGATAACTTCAGAGTGCATCTAGCTACACTGGTAAGCAGCGTAGGCTACACTGGTAAGAGCGTCTCATGCGCCTCTGTGTTAGAGAGCGTGCGGGACCGCGGTTCGCTTCCCGCAGGTGGCTTATTTCAGAGATTTAATCTCAGGCTAGCTTGGTCCTTGCACGGGACCTTAAATGGCGTGCACCCATTCAAACGGGCAAGTGCTTCTGAATCGTGGCTTCGATTTATCGACTGCCTACGAATTACGGCACTATAATCTCCACCGTTTATTTTTTTATATAAGGGTTAACCTAAACTAGTGGTTGTATTGGTAACGGTAAATAACTTCAGGTTAGGTGGATCTATTTTTACAAATTAAAGTAAATGTAGAGGTCATGCGAGGCACCATAAAACAAAGTAATGTTGCGCGAGGCAGCGCAAATCATGGTAAATAAAGATACTATACACAAATAAAGTTAAAGTTATGGAATCAGGTTTCAATAACGCAAGGGAAGGTACATAGGGTATGGCAAGATAAGGGTAAGAATGACATGGTAAGGAAATTTAAGATAAGTTAAGGAAAGACGGTAGCTTAAGATGGTAAGATGGTAAGATGGTAACTTAATACACGTACTTTCGAGGCTAATGTCTTCCCTGCAAGATGTCGAAACTGCTTTCTCTCTGATCATGTCAAACGTACATCTAGCGAATGTTCAACGGCATATGCAGTGCCATGCAGCATTATGTCACTTTCTTCTTCTTCTTCTTCTTCACGTTCTCTGTCCTCAGGCAGGTTCATATGTCCAACGACGCCATTTTTCTCTGTTCTCTGCTTCTCTTTTCAGTCCGCTGTATCCCTCCTCTGCCAACATCCAGTCCAGTAGCATTGTTCTTGGCCTACCTCTCATCTTTTCCCCTCCATTCTTCCCTCAATGATGTCTCTTAGTAGGGTGTCGCTCCTTAAGATGTCACTTTATACGTGATAATTTCGAACCATTTATACGTGATAATTTCGAACCATAATATGATAGGCCCCACTGTTCGACGCGGTCAGTCGCATACATCATTATGTTACACTGTTACAATGCGTGTTCCACTGGTCACGTTGTTTTTCAGCCATCTACTACAGATCAAAGAACTGACTTGCATTACATACCCTTATAATTATCTGGTTGGAAAACAATGCTCGGTCACCTGTAGGCCTATGGTAATCGAGACACAATTTACATCCTGGTGTTATATTGAGTCCCCATATTTATATTATCAGCACTCACTAAAACTGTGTCACCAGGACCTGTATACGCTTTACTTCTGGCTGTCCGGCTTCTGCTGCAGTAGGTGATACTCATGTCAACGCGTCTTCAGCGATTGATGTCGACTTTTTGTCGACACTAGCCCTCAGCCCTTAACCCTTTTGCCCCCGAATTCCCATTGTAATATTTTCACAACCATGCGCTCCCAGCCGTCATGGGTGGCGAGACCGAAATATCGGTTTCTCGGGGATAAGTAACGGACGCTCAAACCGATAAATCGGTTTCTCGGAGCGAAAGGGCAAATGTCAAGCCTTGTCGACAACAACCTCAAAAGTGTTAAGATAGTTTCTCACTACCTGCCTGAATCAATAGCAGGGCGTTTTTAAAGCTATCAAGTCCTTCACTCGCAATTGCTCATGCGCTTCGGCGTGAAACTCCGATTCAGCGTCCGCGCAGTAGTCGGGAGCGCCTCTGAATGGGCAATCTGGTAGGGGCGCTATAACAAGTGTTCAAACACAATACAATACAATACAATACAATATAACAGGACAAAATGGATTGACACCGAATCGTTGATTTAACACGATGTACTAAGTTTCGAACTCGAATCGCAAATATCCTATGCTCTAATCATCATCCACTATGTTGCAGTAGCAAGAGCAGCAGCAACAACAACATAAAATATAAGGTAACTTAAGGAAAGACAAGGTAACTTAAGGTAGTTTCTCACTACCTGCCTGTATCAATGGCAGTCTTCGTATACGTACAATCCTGGGGTTGAAGGTCTTTTTTAAAGCGACAACATGACGACAGACAAATATTTTCACTGAAATTGACGATGAATTACCGATTTAAGACGCTGCACTAAGTTTCGAACTCGAGTCGAAAATCCTCTTCTCTAATCATCAACCACTATGCTGCAGTAGCAAGAGGAGCAGCAGCAACAACAACATAATAGTGGCGATGACGACGACGACGAAGACGACGACGACGACGATGAGGACAAGAAAGGCAGATGAAAGAAAGAAGAAGAAAACAACCCGAAGACGTGTCCTATTCATCTAGCGCCCGCAGAAAGCGACACAAAAGCTCTCGCGTGCAGCGCATCGCTGCCTGTATGTAAACGGAGGATCGAGAGGCAATCTAACGAAAGAGCGTCCCCAAGGAGTGGGGCCGCAGAAGGCACTGGCCTCTCTTAAAAGTAATGAGGCGACACAGATATAGACCTGAGTGTCTGTGACTGGCAGTCAGACATTTTGGTCTCAGTGTTTTTTCCGTTTCTAAAGAAAACATCTTGCTGTAAACCCATCCTGCTGTCATTTTAGTCTAACTTTAGTCTAATTGGCTGCTTGACCCTTTGGATCTTAACCTTAGACCGATTTCCCGCCCATATCGTTTATGTTTATATGGTTTACTATTCATTCATTCATGCATTCATTCCGAGAATTTATATAGCGCCTCTTCAAAATATCTACTCAAAGGCGCTCTCTGCGCTAGCCCAATATGATGTTAAGTGTTATTACTATTTTTTAGGAACGAAAATAGTACATCAGTTAGCAAAACAATGGACAGTACGCTAGAAAAGTCACCAGTAGTTGGCCCACGCACACACGTCGAACCAACGGATTCCCGTCGAAAAGCTAACAGGTGGCATGGATGTTGAGAGTTTCTGAGCCAAGTTGCGTCGATAGAGTAAGAGCTGTCAACTATGCCCCTGTGAATAAATTGGTTAACTCGACTTCTTTTTGGGCACTGTAGAAATTTTGAGATTACGATTTCACAAGGTCTGTCTTCTTTTGGAACTTATAAGTTTACTTATTTAGACCTGGCTTCTCCAATGGACCACGACTTTGAATACATTTCACTTGAAGCGACTGTAGGTCGATGGTTTATGCATTAAGATAAAGGCGCTATATAAATAATTGGATTAGATATACATTTAGATGGCACTTCTGCAGGTCACTGGTGCGTTTGACTTTTACTTCTGCATCTATATGTATGAATTGTGAATTATCGGATGACATTGGCGAGTCGTTGTCTAAGCTGCATTACAAGTTCTCACTTTGTTTGAAGAGCAGAAGAAGTAGAACAGTCCCTTAAGCTATCCCTCAGGCAGCCATGGGTATGAAGTGCTAGCGAATTCATTTTCTTAGCCTCGGCATATGAGGACGAGTGGTCAGTCCTCTCCCTCATCGTCTCATCTTCCCACCGACAGTGTACGGTCAGTGTACTCATCATAGCTGAGTTGGGGTACACCGTACAGGTGGAGCAGAAATCTCGAACCAAATTTCTGCCCTGGCTGGATTTGAACCCCCGACCTCTCGTTTGACAGTCCAGCACGCTAACCACTACACTATCGAGCACCCCACGTTGTTTGATTGACATTGTGTAATGTAGGTATGTATGTAGGCAGATACTTAGTAGAACATCTTTTACCTACTTCTCAAAAGCGCTACTCTGGCCAACTTAATTGGTGTTAGTTCATCAGGAACGAAAGTTCATCAGTGAGTAAGTTATGCTCAGATTACTGGATGAATCGCCAGTGGTGGGCCCTCGCACACACGGACAGCCCAGCCAACTCGGTCGTGTTTGTCATAGTTGTGCTGAAACCGTAATATTCGTGACTCGCATGGTCATAATATAACATTTCATAATGCAACATAGCATCACATAGCCTTAAATAAAATAGCATTTAATCACATAGCATACATTACATAAAATAACACAGCATCACATTATTCCAAGGGTTTTAGCAGTTCAGAAGACATTAATCAATGTTAGAAACAATACTTCTAGCTTAACAAAGGCTGTCGTCTAAAGGCATGTAGGCCTATGAGGTAAGCAATTACTTATCTTTGCCATTTCCATTCTACTTATAACAATGATGCCCGATGCTTCAAGACAATGGTGAGAATCGAGCGAAATGTGGCCTCGACATGCGAACCCTTCTTGCAAGTATTGATTCCTACTGGCTTCGTTTTTGCTATATATCACTTCTCGAGAATACCTTAGATTATCGTATAGTCTAGGTCCAGAGGCCCTTCACGGGCAATACAATGTAAGCTTTCGAATCCAGCGCGACCTGTGAAATTCGCATGACGCACGTAAGCAAGAATAACGAATATTTACAGACCGTTTGTAAAGTGTTTGCGTGACTACCGTGGCCTATATGATACACATTGAAGCAAGTATATCAACTCAGCGTTTTATTGCTATTATTTCACTTCATCTTCAATAATTTTAAGAGACAGGTTGTTTGTGAACGACTTAATCATTATTATCGTGAATTACAGGAAATCTTTTGTAACGGTTAAAACGATCCTGTGCCAGTAAACGTTAAGACAGAGCCAGTCAGCAAAAGATTAGACATTAATGCAGCCTAAAGAAGATAAGCATATGCACGGCCTCGGTGTTAAGCTATGAGAGATACTGATAGATTAGAGGGAAATGCAATTAGATTGGTCCATGTTTAGCAGAACGTGGATGACGTCCGATGTTGAACGTTTTTAACATTTATCTAAACACACGAGCTGTGTCTTCCTTCCATGTAAGATGCTGGTCAATGTAAACTACGAGATATATTGTGGCAGGTGCTTGAGTAGCGACTTCAGAGGTAATGGAGATGTTCGTATTGATCTTAGGAATAAGCTTACGATTGATGGGAACCATTTGGAACGCAGTAGTGTGAAACAATTTATGAACAATCTACGACAGCTGATTACTTTGCATTATTATGATACCGAGTATAATTTTTCTACAAGAACAGCAGTATCAGATGTTTGTATCTTCTGCAGAAGACATGTGCACATGCACAGGGCTGTAGACGAGGGTATACGCGGGTATACAGCGTGAACCCACCTCACAAAATTTGTTATGTAGTATACTCACCTGCACAGAGAGTGTACTCACCTCCCGAACGTACTTTGACATATTTGTGTCTAATACTGCATAGAGTAGACTAGTCTATAACGTTTTAAGACTATAAACTACAAACCCATAGGCTACTCTCAGTCGTTCGAAAAAATAACCTGAAGGCTTTGGGCTACTATAGCGTGTACTCACCTCTAATTTTACCACTACAGCACGCATGTGTAGATATAATAATGAAAAACAAGAGAGCCGACTTATCGCAAGCATCGTTGAGTTCAGTAATTGTTAAAGATATATGAGACGGTTTTGGGAGTGGGGCAGTGCAGTGCCCGGTTTAAAGCATGGGCTACACGAGCGCCAGCCCAGAGGCTCCCACCACTCAGAGGTTCCAATCAGCTGCTGGTTGACAAAAGGACCATACCGTGTTTGGCGCCCATGGGGCCCACCACCCTAAATCCGGACCTGGTGCATTGATGCATGCAGGGTTTAGATAGGTAGGGTTAACTATTTTGCTTATGACTGTGGGAAGATTTTTCAAACGTCTATTCATTCGTTGACTCTCTCTTCCAGTAGGCCCGCATCGATGTTACCCCAAACGTACGAACAACTCAGATTTGTATATTTATTGGTCAAAAGCAGAGGGTAAATGCACCTCTGCCCCCAGATTTTCCAGTGGAAGAAATGTGTCTCTTTCGCATTTTGCCACGCCCTGAGTAATTTTCTCACCCTAGGGTGGTATAGATGGTAATGAAGCTAAAATGACGGTCGTGTTCGCTGTTGGAGTTTTCCGCGATGTCCAATATATTCTGTGCAAGGGTGTGGAAGGCCCATACCGTACGGATGCGATTGCTTCTGGCAACAGGGATAGGCCCCGCTTCGTCGAAATCACTCCATCTCAATTACTGGCCATTAAGTAGAGGACAAATGGACAATGCCCTCTCCCGTCCATGGATGGTTCGTCCCTTCGTAAGCCCATGGGAAGCCCGTCCCAATGTTTGCCAGCGTTTAATTCCCTGATCGATATTTATTTATTCAGCGCTCGAGAATTTACGGGTGCGTTTTATGGCCGCCGCTAGTTTACGATCGGCGCGTTTTTCTTTCAACTTCACCACCGATCCTCTGTATGCGCGGTCTAACTGTGGAACGTGGAAAGCCGCCCGGCTCCGTTTCCAGGGGAAAACCGCGCGTCCCAATCGGAATCTGATGACCGATAAATCTCCTGTTGATGGAGAATTAAGCTGAGCAGATGATATATATTCATTGTCAACACTTAGCTATGCGTTTAAATAATGCAGAATTGATGACTGCCTACACAATACACATGAATATATAATCGACGTCGGAGCCTCCGTATAAAGCATGTAGTCTACCGTAGAAGAGGCGGTCTACGAGGTTGGAGACAGTTTATTGGATTAGTTAGTTATAAATGGTGTCGTGCTTCTATGTTAATCAGTTTTTATTTTTACATTTTTATTTTTTTTAGTTTAAATTTCACTTTAAATGTTATTAAGCTCTTTTGAGTCTACAGCACTGTATTGGATTAAAATTTAATGCTTCTAAATGCAAAGTTATGCAAATTGGACGAAAGACGGCGAACTATCATCTACGGGATGGAATGGATAGGCCTACTGTGAACCTGGAAGAGACTGAAATGGAGAGGACCCCAGGAGTATGGATTGATAAAGATCTGAAGTGAAGCCGACAATGTAGAAAGTCAGCATGCAAGGCAATAGATCTATCAGTTCTTGGTATGATAAAAAAAGGAGCTTCAAGAAGATAGATATTGACAGCCTCAGGATACTAAACTCATCAGATGCCTATCTAGGATGCCATATGAAGAAAGGCGTCGAAGGCTGTAATTGTAGGCCTATCGTGGCTATAAATGGTGTCTTGGTTCTATGTAAATTAATCTTTATTTTTCAACAGTTAGTATCAATTTTACTTCAACTGTCATTTAGCTTGTTTAAGTCTACTTGGTTGGAGACAGTCTCTTGGATTACCCGGCCATAATAATGATGACGTGCTTCGATGTAGATTAATCTTTATTTCTCCACAGTTATAGTAGTAGGCCTATCAATTTTACTTTAGATGCTATTAATCTCGTTTAGAGGCCTACTGGGTTGGAGGTAGTCTATTGGATTACTTCGCTATAATGGCGTCGAGATTCGATGCAGATTAATCTCGTGTTTTCCACTGTTATAGTATAAATTTTACTTAAAATCTTATTAAGCTCGTTGGATTTTATCCATCTGCTGAGATGAGTCTCATTCTTCCTCGTTTGCACTGTTTTTGCGTCGTGTTTTTTTTTGTAGCAGTGTCGCTCTACCGTTCGGTTTCGTCCGATGAAATAAGTTCCCTGGACCGTTCTCTCTAATTGATTTGGTATAAGTTCAAACTAATATAGCCCCTGCTTTAATCTAACATTGCTCTCTGTGCTCATGAGTAGCCCATAGGCTGAAGATTCTTTTCATTTCTATACATTTCTAGATTAAATTAGATCACATCCTCATAGGCTACAGGTTTTTGTGGTTTGAGTCGATTGAATGTTGTGCAGGCTCGAATTAAGGGGGTGGGTGCTAAGGATGCTGCAACACCCGAGCCCGCAGTTTTGACTCTTTTGAGGGCCCACATTTTATAAAAATGTGCGTTGTGGACGCCAGAGGGGGCCTTTCGAAGGTAATTAGCCTACAGCACCCGGGCCCGCACTAGCCTTAATGCGACCCTGAGGTTGTTTTCATATGATGCTTATCCAATTCAAATGAGCCGTATTGCTGTGGGTTTTTCTTGATTTGTGAACGGGATTTTTGCATATCTTACTTATGTAGTTTCTGAATTTACAAAAAATCGGAACAGAGAAAATTTGATAATGATCTCTCACAGCATTTCAGAGGTGTACATTTGAAATAGAGCAAAAGAGAACATTTTCACCCACAAGTTGACTAGAAGAGAAGTTTTCCGGGAAGTTTTGAACTTCCGCTCTTGGCGCTTCAATGCGACTACTAAACCACCGTTATAGAACAAAAGAGAACATTTTCAGCCACAAGTTGACTAGAAGAGAAGTTTTCCGGGAAGTTTTGAACTTCCGCTCTTGGCGCTTCAATGCGACTACTAAACCACCGTTATAGAACAAAAGAGAACATTTTCAGCCACAAGTTGACTAGAAGAGAAGTTTTCCGGGGAAGTTTTGAACTTCCGCTCTTGGCGCTTCAATGCGACTACTAAACCACCGTTAAGCCACTGTGTAACACATGCATGCATTTATATAGCGCCACCGTTTACCATCGGATAAACTATTAAGATATATAATATTGATACATCATACAGGCAAGCTTATAGATAGAGATGTCCGCATTCTCACCCAATGCAAATCTAAGTTATATATAGGCCTATGTTATATATATATATATAAACTACTAATATCATATATTTTGCATAATACACACTGATCGCAAACGAATTATATGCGGTCAACTGTTACAGGTATGTTCTAGTTTCTTAACGACCGGTGTACGCATTGTGCACACACAAGTGTGCGTGGGTGCGTGTGTAGGCCTAGTTGTGTACGACTGTACGTGGGTGCGTATGTGTGCCCTATGCGTGTGGATGTGTGTGTCTGTTTGTGCACCACTAAAAACTATTCTGGTCATCACTTCTTATATATGAGTATGTATGTATATGTATATTACAGATTGTTAGACATGCGTAATGTTGTATATATCTGCAGTTGTATAAAATTACTAGATATAAGAACTTACAAGTGTAATGCTATTCACAGCACTTTGTGAGGTACTTAAGATGTGATATATTAAGTGTCCTGAATCCTGATACATACATACATACATATGTTGTATGTTTATCCGTTGCATACTATAGATATGTATATTTGTTGCATATTATATGCATTCCTTTGTACGGGTCTAAGATTAGAAGATTAGAATATATATATATATATATATATATATATATATATATATATGCGTGTATAATGTGTGTGTGTGCGTGTGTGTGTGTGTGTATGTGTGTGTGTGTGTGTGTGCGTGTGTGTGTGTGTGTGTGTGTGCGTGCGCGCGTGTGTGTGCGTATGTGTGTGTGTGTGTGTGTGTGTGTGTGTGTGTGTGTGTGTGCGTGCGTGTGTGTGTGTGTGTGTGTGTGTGCGTGTGCGTATGTGTGTGTGTTCAGATGTTCAGATACATTCCGTTTCAGTTCTGTAAATGCCTGTGTTTATTTTCACTTAATACTTTCCGGGCGGGAGCCCCGGGCATCTATTGGTCTTGTCCCGTGTTGGTGGTGGCTGAGGCACTTGTCACTCGCCGTCCCATTCCTCGCCCGTCCCCAGATGTCGCTAGGCAACACATACGGACCGGACGTCGCCTGTCAAGCGGAAATGCTATTATTATGGCGGGCGATAATGGCAGAAGCAGCAGCCCGTCTTATCGGAGCTGCGCGAGCGACCTTCCGCGGCGCAGAGGCGTGCGCCTAAGAAAAGACGATAATGAAGGAATGACGAGACGAGGATCCGTCGGCGTACACATCTAGGCAACGTCTGCCGAAACGGTTACGAGTTGTCATGGCAATATCTTAGCGAGGAGACGGACGGACGGACTGATGGACAGACTAACTGAAGAAGAGAAACGATAAAGAGGGTTTCATCTCTTGCGTCTTGGTGTCATTGTCTGCTTGTTTGTTTTTCCTTTTCAGTTTGCATGTAGAGTGAAAGACGGACACACACGAACAGTCTGATGCAGACATGCAGACAGACATTTGAACTGACTGACTGACTGACTGAATGAATGACTGACTGACTGACTGACTGACTGACTGACTGTCCGAACGAAATAACGAACCCGAGGAAGGTCAGCGAGCGAGCGAAAGCTAGAAGTAATTAATTACGATGGCACTAATTAAGTAATAATTATTAAATGAATGAATAAATGTGAATATGAATCAATAAATCTATAATTAAAAACGATTAAATGAAATAATGAATTAATCCAATCAATTCGTAAAAATCATTGAAAGAATGGATATGGTTCTGAGCATTAAAAGGAAACGAAAGACTGGACACGAATTGGAAGAGAAATAATGAAGAATGGACAGATAGAACAACTAAAGTGTGTGTGTGTCTGTGTGTCTGTGTAAGACAGACAGACAGGCAGACAGACAGATAGACTAGAGCAATATAGATATGGACAAAGATAGACAGACAGACACACAGACAGACAGACCGACAGACAGATTGATTAGAGCAAACTAGAGATGGACAAAGATAGGTAGACAGACACACAGACAGACCGACAGACAGCCAGACAGATTGATTAGAGCAATATAGAGATGGACAAAGATAGGTAGACAGACACACAGACAGACAGACAGCCAGACAGATTGATTAGAGCAATATAGAGATGGACAAAGATAGGCAGACAGACACACAGACAGGCAGACAGACAGCCAGACAGATTGATTAGAGCAATATAGAGATGGACAAAGATAGGTAGACAGACACACAGACAGGCAGACAGACAGCCAGACAGATTGATTAGAGCAATATAGAGATGGACAAAGATAGGCAGACAGACACACAGACAGACACACAGACAGACAGATAGATTAGAGCAATATAGAGATGGACAAAGACAGACAGACAGACATACGGACAGACAGACAGACAGAGTAAGCAATAGAGAGATGGAAAGAGACAGACAGACAGACAAAGTACAATACCGGATCAGGCGAGGTATACAGTCATTCACCATAGGCATTTCTGTGAACTGCTTTAAGGATTTAACTTCAGGGTATTTCCATTCTAAACGTCCTTAAGAATCCGTCGGCAGTCGTGACAAATTGACAGGAGCAATTCGTCAACAGCAGAACAGCCTTTCCACACATCCCTTAATACCAGAGAAATAATTAATTGGCCCTACAGGAATCGTTTCCATTTCAAACTTTTCCCGTATGGAATAAAAATTTGACCTTTTATGTAGCTGTAGGGGGTTCATTTGCACACGTTTTCAGGTAAAATGTGAGATGATATCTCACACCGTTCAAAAGTTATACCCAATATACCCGAGGTACCAGGGGTGGATACCACCCCCCCTAGATTTTCGACTATATCTTATCCGTCATTTAATATTAAGAGACACAAATTATACCATTCTATAGAGGGAATGTGGGGCTACATTTCCATGGTCACTGAGTTGACCTGAGACAACCGGAAGTGCTCAAAATAAATTATAATACGCGTAACATGCGTGAAAATGGCTGAATGGAAGGACTCCCCTTAGTTTTTTGTATGTAGCGTATTCATTTGTCTTCCTGGAAGAGAAACAAAGATACCATTCTTTAGAGGGAATGAAGGGCTTCATTTGCATACCTACATCTTTGTCTTGTGAATACCGGAAGTGATCAAAATAAATAATAATACGCGTAATCTGTGTGAAAATGGCTGAATACAGCGTTATAACGTAAACCGATATATATGTATGGATATATATGTATGGATGTACATTTATACTATATAAACATGTGTAGGGATGATTTTGTGTATCTTTTATACATAGATTAGTTTCAAAACACACATAATCTTATATTTGTTTATCCAAAAAGTACAAAATGTACGCAATAATATACAATATTGTTAATTAATGGGTCCCGTTGTTAAAAGTGATGTAATTTCGAGGTGCATTCACATAATGTACAACTAAATATACCATTCTGTGCAGAAATGAATGCTGAATCCAATGCTGTATTACAAGTTATGATATGTAAAACCAAACACGAAATCCAGGGGGTGGTAACCACCCCCCTTGGTAGTCCGTGTTACAAAAAAAGCTTGGTAGCCCTAGGGTTAATACCAGAGAAATAATTAATTGGCCCTACAGGAATCGTACAACAGACGAAAAAATATTCAGACATATCTCACAGTAAAAGCATTATCGGATGTTTAGGTTTGACTTATCTTGTGACGTTTAATTTTTGAAATATCGCTGTTGTATTGTATTGTATGAGCACTTGTTAATTTGTTATATCGCCCCTTCAAGATTTCTACTCAGAGGCGCTCCCGACTACAGCGCGGACACTGAATAGGAGTTTCACGCCGAAGCGCATGAGCAATTGCGAGTGAAGGACTTGCTCAGGGTCCCTATGCGGCGGCTTGAGGTGGATTCGAACCCGCAACCCTCCGGCTGCAAGGCACCGAACCTACCTCTGCACCACCGCGCTGTTGTTATGTATCTGCGCTTTTACAGAGCACATTTAAAAAACCTGTCAATAATAGTGTGGCACTAATGTAATCAGTAACTTTCATCGCGCAGGTGTCTAATGCACAAGGCATCAACCGATGGCACAAAACGAAGCTGTAATCAGGTCAACATCCAGAAGATCAATCCACTGAGACAGAGAGAGGCAGTGTATACGGTGTATAAGCAATTTGAAAACGGTAAGAAATATTTGGTTTGCCTGGCTCTGTTATTCATAAAACTCTCTAAATGTGGCACTAAATGACGCTAAAATATTCAGACATTATTCATTTCTTTTGGCCTATGAGAGTGTCTGAAGCTTTTCTCAGTCAGTCAGTTTTTCAGTCAGTCAATCAGTTAGTCAGTCATTTAATTAGTCTCTCTCTCTCTCTCTCTCTTTGTCTCTCTGTCTGTCTGTCTGTCTCTCTCTCTCTCTCTTTGTCTCTCTCTCTCTTGTCTCTCTCTTGCCTCTCTCTCTGCCTCTGTCTGTCTGTCTCTCAGGCTGGCTGGCTGGCTGGCTGGCTGGCTATGAGTATCATGCAGACAGAAAAGTAGAAAGGCAGTTGATCAAACAGACGGAAGGACGGACGGAAGGTCGAACAATGGCTAATGAGCATGTGAACACCATGGGACAGCGTCGATGGATTATAAGACAGCGCTGCTCAGAAGAACATGATGACAACCAAATTATAAAGATATATCTATATGCATATCTCTATAATTTATACATAATCTCTCCCTCTCTCTAACTATATATACATGCATATATATATTTATATAATATATATATATATATATATGTATATATAACCTTTCCTGTTGTCCTTTAATTCGGCTTTAGGATACCGATAACAAGTACGCAGGGATCCGAACCCTGTGCTCTAGACCATGTGGACTTGTTCTTTGCACCTCTGCTACAGCAGAATCCTGCAGGAAGCCAAGCCCATGAGTAGCCGATTAGGAGTTTATTACCACCGCCATTGATGTGTACCAGACGCTGGAGACAGTTGGTGTATAATGTCATGCCTGTGTCATTGGAAAGGTAGAATGGGTCTTTGTCACCATATTAATTACTCGTAATAATAAATATGTGATTAGGTTAAGTGTTTTGATACATGCATATTATATATATAAAATTATAGAAAGGTCTATATATAGCAATCTGTGTCACTTACTGAAGTCGCAGTACAACTGCATCCTGTTGTAAGCATTCGTGAACGAGTAGAGGTTAATTACCTCCGTCAATGAAGACGTTCACCAGAAGTTGACGACCGTAGATCATGTCAGATAATATATAATTAATTGTAATTGTAATTTGACATTTATAAAGAGCAACTTCAAGAAAGACTCGTCAGTGGTTAATTGCGTCTACCAATCATGTGGGTTGGGGTGCTGGGAGAACGATCTCTCGCGGCTGCTAAAAGAGAGGGGTTTACCGTTTTGGACATAAACTGCATGGGGTTGTTGATTTCCGATATATATATATATATATATATATATATATATATATATATATATATATATATATATAACGGCCTGCAATTTGAAAATTAATACAATCGGCCAGAGTGGGTGGGGTTTGTGCTCCCAATCCAAGTGGGGGAGTGGTGGGGGGGGTTAGAGGGTACTGTCAGTGGCGCTCCCGACCCGAGCCAGTAAAATCGCTGTCAAATATGACGATATGTATCATACACAGGCCCGCCGACAGAAATTCCGGGCCCCTAGGCAGAGCAGTCACGGGCCCCTAACTTTTTTTGAACAATTATTTTCATTGTTTTCTTACTTTCACAAAAATTTCTGATGACCTTTTTTTTTTTTTTTTTTGCTTTTCCGTGAAATTGTGAGAAGGAAAATTGTCACAAGCCGCATTTTCCGCCCTCCCGGGCCCCCTCGTTACGTGTTACGTTATATTTTATAAGGCATAACATCATAAACTTTGTATATACATCATAAACTTCGTATATCTTATTATAATATATATCATAAGTTGATTGCGGGCCCGGCCCGGGCCCCTAAAAGTCGCCGGGCCCCTGGGCATTTGCCCCCCTGACCCCCTCTCGGCGGGCCTGTATGTACGTATGTATGTATGTATGTATGTATGTATGTATGTATGTATGTATGTATGTATGTATGTATGTATGTATGTATGTATGTATGTATGTATGTATGTATGTATGTATGTATGTATGTATGTATGTATGTATGTATGCATGTATGTATGTATGCATGCATGCATGTATGTGTATGTATGTACTATGTATGTATGCATGTATGCATGTATGCATGTATGCATGTATGCATGTATGCATGTATGCATGTATGCATGTATGCATGTATGCATGTATGCATGTATGCATGTATGCATGTATGTATGTATGTATGTATGTATGTATGTATGTATGTATGCATGCATGCATGTATGTATGTATGTAACTATGTATGTATGTATGTATGTTTGTATGTATGTATGTATGTATGTGTATGTATGTATGTATGTCACCCGATAATGCTCCTTGTCATGATAAATTGCTTCAAAGCTGTCATCAAATCGCGCGTTTAATACATAATGATAAGATAAGATAAGATAAGATAAGATAAGATAAGATAAGATAAGATAAGATAAGATAAGATAAGATAAGATAAGATAAGATAAGATAAGATAAGATAAGATAAGATAAGATAAGATAGGAATATTCTCTAATCGACCAATTGCTATCCGCAATTTGGTGTACAGAGTACTACAGACATGGTAATACACATACATCATCCATTGAGCTATCAAGACAGTCCAATACTCTCAAATCTCACATATCATCCTAAATCCGAAATCCCATATATCATCCTATAATGACGACAGTTTTCCTCATCTGCCGGAGGTATTGTGAGATTATGGGCCCGTGGGCGCAGGTGGTAGAAGGCGGTTTGCACCGACGGGAGCAAATCATGTAGGCCTAGTAGGCCTATATTATGGCCTCCATCCACCAGGACAGCGGTAAAGATGCTGGAATCCGCCTTAGCAAATAGCTGCTCAAAGGAGGGAGTATCCTCAGGGAGGTAATGGAATCGGATAAGGCGGCGCATGATGAGCTGGTTCCGGTCGTCCTGGCCAATAAAGCCCCACCAAGCTGGGGAGGCATATAGTAAATTGGTGCACAGGTGGAACTTCGTAGCGGGACTTCGGTTCTCTTTGAGTTCTCCTATTGCTTGTATACCGTGTGACGTCTACTGTTTCTATGTAATTGTCTAATGTCTTGTGCAATGGTATGAACAATAAACATTATGGCTATCATGGTAGTGATTATGTTTAAGTGCGTATGTATGTATGTATGCATGCATTAAGTATGTATGTATGTATGCATTAAATGCAGTGGCGTAACCAGGTCTTCCATAAAATTACGCAGTTTTGAAGAACTCTGAGGGGAGGGGTCTGGGGAGGGGCTGTGCCCTCTCCCCAGGGTAAGAAAAATTTTCATTTAGGGGTTTGTAATGGTGCATTTTGGAGACCAACTTTTGATTCAAAGTAATAACATTTTACATAAGTTCTTTGGAAAATTATAATTCTAATTTCATAATTTGATTTTTAAAATTGGTTCAGCTGCAAAGTCTCAGCAACCAACGTAGACTAGAAACAGACAGACTCATCAAAGCAATTAACTAAAGCATAAGAAAATAAATTTATTTGTTGGTTTGTAATGGTCCATTTTGGAGACAATCTTTTTGGTTAAAAGTAATAACAATTTACATCAGCTCTTTGGCAAATTATGATTCATTCATTCATTACAGAGATTTACATAGCGCCCCTTCAAGATTATCTACTTAGGAGCGCACCCGACCCAACTCCGAAGTCCGAACAGTCTTGAAGTTAGAATAGAACGTGATCTGAAGGGCTCTCGGCATTAGGCGTAGTGCCAAAGGAAGCCCATTCCAGATTGCAGGCCAGCAACAGAAAAAGCACGGCGCTGCAGAATAGAAGTCCACGACCGGGAGACAAGAACCTCAGCCTGCCTAGTAGAGCGAGGAGAACCACGGTGCTGGATACTGAGGGTGGTGCTCCTGTAGATAAACAGAGACCACATCAGCGCCAGACCAAGGAAGAGATCCGGTAAGCGATCCACTGTGGGAAAGGAAGCCGTCGATCTCATTACATACACGCCTATAATTTTATTTTATAAAGTTGATAGCCTGCCTGGATTTATCAATTAATTAATTTCTTTGCCACTGTGAGAAAGTATTCTGCGGGAACTCCTGGGCAAGGGCCTCCAAATCAATTTTGGCGAGCTGCTGGCGCGTGCCAAGCCAAATGAACTGGGTCTTAGATGAGTTTAGCCGCAGGCGATTGGAGGACATCCAGGCCTCGAGAGCCTCCATTGCCCGGTTCATGGCCCGGGCTTCGGTAATGGCTGCTGACGCAGGACAGTGCAAAAACGCCTGCAGGTCACCCGCATAAGATTGGTTCAGCACAGAGCAAGGCTCAGCAAGAGGCCAGGAGAGGACCAGTATCAGCAGTATAAATAATATAATTAGAGAAGAGGACCCAGAACAGATTCCTGGGGCAGGCCAAACGGGACAGGAACACATGGAGTCCTAGTAGACACGTAGACCGCAGAGAAGGAACGGTGATGGAGGTAGGAAACAATCCAGTCAAGAAAGTTACCAGAAAGGCCAAACGAGGTAGATAGGCGCCTAAGAATGATATCGTGATCGACGGTGTCAAACGCCGTGCTGACAGCAAATAATGCTAAGACGATGACCTGTGACCTATCAATAGCCTCATAGATATCAGAGAGGAGGCGAACTAACAGGGTCTCCGTGGAGTGGCCCTTACGAAAACCAGATTGAAAAGTCGGCAGCAAATTGTCCTTATCAAGATACCTTAACATAGGCCTATACAGAAACCAACTTCATAAAGCTGCTGCTTTACGAGTGTCGCAATAGTTTCGCCAGTGGTGTCAAGCGTTGGGAAAACTTGGGATGACAGTTAGGCCCTATAAATTGTTCTTTTGCCACATGCTGAGAACCGGGTTGTTCACGCTATCAACATATCGTATAAGCTGACCGATATCTGTTCTGTGCTCGCATCAAACAATAAAGTGTACAACCTGCCGCACGACATTCTGCCACAATAATGTCTCCAACTCACAGGCCACACAGATGGATCAGCTGATTTTTGAATCAACGGACTTATATACTGGGTTTTGCGTGGACCAGATGACATTAGCTTACGATGATTTAATCTATAGTGTCGGTCTGTGATCGAAATTTCAGAACTGCCACGAAATTTGCAGAGTCTTCACTATGTCGGCGAAGGGAAATGTTTTACTGACTGTACAGTAATAAAGTCTGCACATTAGAAATTCAACGAATAATAGTAATCTAGAATGTCAAAAAGTAATCTAAACGGTTAAAAAATTTTGAGAGCTGCTAAAATCTTTACGCAGTTGCGTAATTGCGTAATGCTAGTTACGCGCCTGATTAAATGGTCATATACATACATGCATACATACATGTATACTAGACGCTTAGACGATATAAGTAAGTAAGTAAGTAAGTATATTCTTTATTCAACCAATTGCATATCCGCACTTTGGTGTACATACATTTATACAGAGTATAACATTCTTATTATAAACGATCTGCGTGAGAGATTGTCCGCTGAAGATATCTATATGCATATCTCTATAATCTATAAATATATATAATCTCTCTCTATCTGTCTCTTTCTGTCTGTCTGTCTCTGTCTGTCTCTGTATGTCTGTATGTCTGTTTGTTTGTATGTCTGTCTGTTTGTTTTTCTTTCTCTATATATAATCTATTATATACAGGTAAAAGGCACCTCCTTATTTTAACCTTTCTTGTTGTCCTTTAATTCGGTTTTTGTATACCTAGAACAAGTACACAGAGATCTGAACCCTGTGCTCTAGACCAAGTGGACTTATTCTTTGCACCTCTGCTATGCAGTAGAATCCTGCAGGAAGCCAAGCTCATGTGTAGCCGATCAGAAGTTTATTACCACCACCATTGATGTGTACCAGACGCTGGAGACAGTTGGTGTATAATGTCATCCCTATGTCATTGGAAGGTTGAATGGGTCTTTGTCACCATATTAATTACTCGTAATAATAAATATGTGATTAGGTTAAGTGCTTTGATACATGCACATTATATATATAAAATTATAGATAGGTCTATATATAGCAATCTGTGTCACTTACTGAAGTCGCAGTACAACTGCATCCTGTTGAAAGCATTCGTGAACGAGTAGAGGTTAATTACCTCCGTCAATGAAGACGTTAGCCAGAAGTTGGCGACCGTCAGATAATATATAATTAATCGTAATTGTAATTTGACATTTATAAAGAGCAACTTCAAGAAAGACTCGTCAGTGGCTAATTGCGTCTACCAATCATGTGGGTTGGGGTGCTGGGAGAACGATGACTCGCTGTTGCGAGAAGTGGGGAGTTTACCGTTTTGGACATAAACTGGGGGTTGTTGATTTCCGATATATAACGGCCTGCAATTTGAAAATTAATACAATCGGTCGAGTGGGGGTTTGTTCGCCCACTCCAGGTGGGGGTTAGACGCCACTGTCAGTGACGCTCCCGACCCAAACTAGTGAAATCGCTATCAAATATGACGATATATATATCACATAGACTCTATCCTATGATTAAGAGTAACTAATTAAGTGGCAAAGGCCAAGGCTACCTTCGCAGTGTCATAGGCTCGACATGACCAGCTGCTGTCTCAAGCGTCTGGTGAACTTCTTCGATGATTTAGTGTAGGGCCTAATAAATTTCTACACGTCTACTCACGGCTTCCTGCGGGAATCGAGTACCCTACACAGCGAAGGCGCAGATAATACACTTATCCTCGTATGACAGGCTCTTAAACTTAGCTTCTGATAAGATTTCAACTGTGAGAGTAGTTTTCCAACTTTCGTTCTTCCTGTGGCCTATCGTAGTTGGGTGACTTAGTTTCTAAACGTGCTGAATGCACGCGCAGTTTGGACGTGATTTGATTCGCCATGTCATCTTCTAACCATGTTCAAGAATTATGCAGATCAGCTCCGTTTCACGTGCTGAAGGCCTATATATGTTCAATTAGATCTCTTTTGTCTCATACTGCCTTAACCCTAGGGCTACCAAGCTTTTTTTGTAACACGGACTACCAAGGGGGGGGTGGTTACCACCCCCTGGATTTCGTGTTTGGTTTCACATATCATAACTTGTAATATAGCATTGGATTCAGCATTCATTTCTGCACAGAATGGTATATTTAGTTGTACATTATGTGAATGCACCTCGAAATTACATCACTTTTAACAATGGAACCCATTAATTAGCAATATTTTATATTATTGCGTACATTTTGTACTTTTGGATAAACAAATATAAGATTATGTGTGTTTTGAAACTAATCTATGTATAAAAGATACACAAAATCACCCCTACACATGTTTATATAGTATAAATGTACATCCATACATATATATCTACACATATATATCGGTTTACGTTGTAATGCTGTATTCAGCCATTTTCACACAGATTACGCGTATTATTATTTATTTAGACTCTATCCTATGATTCAAGAGTAACTAATGTAAGTATGCAAAGGCCAAGGCTACCTTCGCAGTGTCATAGGCTCGACATGACCAGCTGCTGTCTCAAGCGTCTGATGAACTTCTTCGATGATTTAGTGTAGGGCCTTCCATAAATTTCTACACGTCTACTATTCACGAGCACTTCCTTGCTCAGGAATCGAGTACCCAGTGACAGCGAAGGAAATGATAATACACTTATCCTCGTATGAATGGCTCTTAAACTTAATATTAAATGACGGATAAGATATTCAACTGTGAGAGTAGTTTTCCAACTTTCGTTCTTCCTGTGGCCTATCGTAGTTGGGTGACTTAGTTTCTAAACGTGCTGAATGCACGCGCAGTTTGGACGTGATTTGATTCGCCATGTCATCTTCTAACCATGTTCAAGAATTATGCAGATCAGCTCCGTTTCACGTGCTGAAGGCCTATATATGTTCAATTAGATCTCTTTTGTCTCATACTGCCTTAACCACACGATGTAATGCATTGGTTTCCAGCACACTTGCCATATGTAACTCATTTATCGATTGGTATCACTAAGAGACATTTGTGAACAACAAATAGTTCAAACGTCTTTTGCCTAAGTCATAGCAAAGATCCCCTAAATAATAGGATCTTCCACCCACGTTGCATTCATACACTGGCTGCACCGTGAGCAGAGGATCCATATAAAACTCTTCCTTGACGGAGTACTAGGCCTACATTTTACCAGGTCAATGCTCACCCTCGTGCAACTCGATCAATGAACATTGTGGCTGTCACTGACTCACTGGGCCCGCACCTAAACAACATTGCACCCTCGGGCTTCCTTGTTTGCCGTTACAAGGCTTTGCAATTCTGTTGATTCATTGGTGGCATTTAGGTCTGATCTTCTACCTGAATATCCGCCTGTTTTTCTTTGAGCTATTGGATTTCTAAACTGTTCTTTCTGCTGGAGTTGGGAGAGCCTCTGGGCAGTTCCCTTGAAGAGGTGCTATATAAATGCTTGAATTAATTAATTTTAAACTGGCTTCTCCAATGGATCTTGATTTTTTTATTGCATTTCACGAAGCAACCTTTGATTAACGCATTGGGCATTATGATAACGGCAGTAATTAAGTCGTTAGATTTGATCAGATGTAGATCTATGATTAAATATATGTACATTATGTAGCCCTATGTGTGGATAGCTGATGGACGGATGGACGGACGGATGAGTGGGTGGATGGATGGATGGATGGATGGATGGATGGACGGACGGACGGACGGATTGAATGGATGGTTGGATGGATGGATGGATGGATGGATGGATGGATGGATGGATGGATGGATGGATGGATGGATGGATGGATGGATGGATGGATGGATGGATGGATGGATGATGGATGGATGGATGGATGGATGGATGGATGCATGGATGGATGGATGGATGGATGGATGGATGGATGGATGGATGGATGGATGGATGGATGGATGGATGGATGGATGGATGGATGGATGGATGGATGGATGGATGGATGGATGGATGGATGGATGGATGGATGGATGGATGGATGGATGGATGGATGGATGGATGGATGGATGGATGGATGGATGGATGGATGGATGGATGGATGGATGGATGGATGGATGGATGGATGGATGGATGGATGGATGGATGGATGGTGGGTTTCGATGAATGGACGGACGAACATGTGTACTCATGTATTTATATAGCGTCTTTTGCACCGTCTCAGCAGCGTCATCAGGTGTAATGTCACGGCCTCTACCGTCACCAATTTAAACTCCATCAGGTGCATCGTCGTCTAGTCTGGAGTCTGTATTCAATTCACGGTTGTGCTTCGTTTTTGTCAGATAACGAAGTCTGCATAGTCCACGGTCGGCGATGTTTCGTCGCGTCTTGCAATGCTAACTCCCCGCGGGAGATTTCCTTGATGAAATCTGACTTTTTGTATAGAAAAACACAGATCCAGTCTCTATCGACGTGTTCTATTAGGACGACACTGGACTATTGACTGTGGAATAAGCCCAAAAAAGTCTATGACGGAGCTCAGCACCGTGTCGTACATTCTCGGCATAAAAATTGCATAGCCTACCCTCGGGAATATTCCCGGACGTACCCTCACGTTTTCTACCCGCATGATACCGAACCCGATTAGTGTAGTGACGGCAAATAACTCAATTCCATATTTTTACTGATGAAATAAATTTTTACTCATCAAGATTAAATGAGTTTAGGTGTTTATTATACGATATACGAGAGAAACCACCGCCGCCACGATGAGAGCATTAATATCTGCGCCGCTCTCCAGCCATAGACAATTTTTATAACGCTTTTATGGTCGCATTATAGCTGAACGAAGGTTTACATTATGCTCGTGATGTGGTGCCTCATTGTCGCAAGAGACAATGCTTTAAAAAAAGTGGCGGTAGGATACTGCCCGAACTTTGTAGCTCAATGTAGGCTATCATCGCTGAAAAGTTAAGGGAATCTGTTGAATACAAATTCTTGTTTACTCAACGAATGTTCTACGAGTTCAAGTGCAATTATCGAAAATTACAAACAAGTTTTACAGACAATCGGTTGAACCCAGTATTTTTTTTATTTGCGTTTATACGCAAAATACAAAAAAACTTAAATTTTGCGACCATGTCCAATGGAAACCCCCAAATTGTTTCCTGTCTACTCTACTGGAACCCAGCATAACTCATGTGTCGTCCGTCTTCCTTTCGTTTCTTTCCCATGTCTGTCTGTCTGTCTGTCTGTCTGTGTATCTCTGCCTGTCTATCTCTGCTTCCTTCTTTGTTTCCATGCATCACTGCACCTATCCGTTCTTCATAAATGTGGTCAGAAATCTATAGCCTAGAGCTGTATCCTTGGAATGATTTGGTTCTGAGTTATAAGCTAATTTAAAGCGAATGTCAGTTTTATTTACTCTACTCTCGTTCATTCGTTTCTTTAAATCACCACGAAATTGCTCTCATGAATTCATTGATACATCGTGTGTGTGTGTGTGTGTGTGTGTGTGTGTGTGTGAGTGTGTGTGAGTGTGTGTATGTATGTATGTATGTATGTATGCATGTATGCATGTATGCATGTATGTATGTATGTATGTATGTATGTATGTATGTATGTATGTATGTATGTATGTATGTATGTATGTATGTATGTATGTATGTATGTATGTATGTATGTATGCATGTATGTGTGTATGTATGTATGTATGTATGTATGTATGTATGTATGTATGTATGTAACCCGATGATGCTCCTTGTCATGATAAATTCCTTCAACAACTGTCATCAAATCACGTTTAATACATAATGATAAGATAAGATAAGATAAGAATATTCTCTAATCGACCAATTGCTATCCGCAATTTGGTGTACAGAGTACTACAGACATGGTAATAAACATACATCATCCGTTGAGCTATCGAGACAGTCCAATACTCTCAAATCTCACATATCATCCTAAATCCGAAATCCGATATATCATCCTATAATGACGACAGTTTTCCTCATCATGCCATCTGCCGGAGGGATTGTGCGGTTATGGGCCCGTGGGCGCAGGTGGTAGAAGGCGGTTTGCACCGACGGGAGCAAATCATGCAGTACATGGTCCCCATCAACCAGGACAGCAGTAAAGATACTGGAATCCGCCTTAGCAAATTATTATAGCTGTTCAAAGGAGGGAGTATCCTCAGGGAGGTCATGGAGTCGGATAAGGCAGAGCGTGATGGACTGCATGGAGCTGGTTCCGGTCGTCCTGGCCAATGAAGCCCACCAAATTGGGGAGGCATATAGTCAATTGGTGCACAGGTGGAACTTCGTAGCGGGACATCGGTTCTCTTTGAGTTCTCCTATTGCTTGTATACCGTGTGACGTCTACTGTTTATATGTAATTGTCTAATGTCTTGTGCAATTGTATGAACAATAAACATTATGGCTATCATGGTAATGGTTATGTTTAAGTGCATATGTATGTATGCATGCATTAAGTATGTATGTATGTATGTATGTATGTATGTATGTATGTATGTATGTATGCATTAAATGGCCATATACACACATGCATACATATACTAGACGCTTAGACGATATCCTTCTTGCCACGGACCCCTAGCGAGTACTGGATAGTTGATTAAATGACTAATTCATTAAATGATTGATTAATTAATCCATCGCCTTTTACAGCACATTAGTCACCCTCAGACAATATTATGATTATGAGCTCTATCTAACCTGATCTAATCCTATCCTATATAATGACTTCGTAGTGGTCGACATTTACACACCTTTACATAAAAGCTAGCGCCCTCTAAGTAGATACCTTAATGGCAGCAAATCATGTAGGCCTAGTATATGGCCTCCATCCACCAGGACAGCAGTAAAGATGCTGGAATCCGCCTTAGCAAATTATTATAGCTGTTCAAAGGAGGAATTAATCAATCTTTAGGTATAGGCGATATAGGCGGTTGCCTAGAGCGGCACTTTTCAAGTGGCGGCAAATTCCGACAAAATGCACGATGGTCACTGCGTGAAGAAGATGTCATTTATGAGTAAGGGGCGGCATTTTTGTCCTCGCCTATAATAGCACACAATCGTCAAAGACTTCCAAAGCCGCCTCTGCTTGATGGGGCATTATGTAAATGTTCAATTACATTACAAACATTACTTCTATAACGCCTTTATCGTAATGCACAAGGCATTACTGATGATCGATTAAATGAGATAGAAGTGAAGAATCATAAACAATTGTAATTTCAGTTGGAGAAGCCCAGTCAAAGTAAAACTGGTCAGAGTAACACCAAGTAGCCTCGTCGGTAGAGGGAATTGGGTTCCCTTTGAGTTGGCGATAAAAACATTTTGGTATAATAGCGGATGCAATGGATAATAATGGATATTCAATAATGCCCTATCATTGGTACGATATGGTTCTGAGTTATTATCATAGCTTCGATACCTTCTAATAGCGCTCGTGAATAAGCTGGTGCCCTGCGCTTAGCCTTCGAGCGGCTCTTTAGAAATTTGAGTTTTACTAACATGCTGCAAGGTCCTAGCTCTGATCCATAAAGGATTTTATGGCTGAAACGACACAGTTATTAAAATGACACAGTGAAGTTACCGCAAGAGCTGAAGTTCAGTTTCAAGTGGCCCTGTTGCTTCTTATTTACACACCTTTAGCCTACAGGTATGACCCTAGTCGAAATTAATTGCAGAAGTATTTTCGGCGGTATAGGCCTACAAGCAAAACTGGAGGTGCATGTTTATCTAGACGTGCTGCCAGAAATCACTCGACTAGTTATAGCCAGACATATAAGCGGTGATAGCAATAGTTGAGTTGAGCCCCCGCGTATACTATACTGCTCAACTGCTGAGAACCAGTGTCTAGAGTGAAGGCAAGGTTAACAAGACCCCAGAGTTGCATTTAGGCTATATATATATCATATATAATTTATATATATATATATATATATATATATATATATATATATATTATATATATATATATATATGCATGCGTTTATATATGTATGTATGTAGTTTTAATTTGTAATCTGTAAGTGCTCTAAATAGAGTCTTCTCCTAAAAGTAGACTGCAACTACAGAGTCAGTTAATTAGCTGCCTGTGCTGGAGTGACCTTAGAGTGGCGCTTTAGAAGTTTGGAGATTACGATTACGATTAGGCGATTACGATATGCCAAGATGCCATTCTTCATTTTATAAATTCAGTTGAATTTTTTTTTAAAATTAAATTTGATCAAATTAAATTTGATCAGATCAGAGCTAGATTGAGCAGGATAAGAAATAAAATATTCAAGTAACGACTGAAATTCGCTCAAAAGTCAGAGTCGAAGAGAAGGCTGTTGCCATGGGCGATATTATATTCCCGCGCAGTTTTGTTATTGTCAGAAATATAAATGTTCAATTACATTACACACATTACTTCTACAGCAGAAGGCATTAGGCCTACTGATGGTTGATTCAAGTGAGATAGAAGTGAAGAATCATAATCAATTGTAATTTCAGATGGAAAAGCCCAGTCAAAGTCCAACTGGTCAGAATAACACCAAGTAGTATCGTCGGTTTCACTGGCGATAAAAACATTTTAGTATAATAACGAATGCAATGGATAATAATGGATATTCAATAATGCCCTATCATTGGTATGATGTGGTTCTGAGTTATTATCTTATGAGAGTATACCAGTCCAGCTGAGACCTCAAGTTACCTGGGTGCAGAAATAGGCAAAGTGAATCTATGCAACGGTATACATGGGTCGTACCTTGCCAACACGCAAACATGGAGCCCATAGGCCTATAGGACCCATATAACAGAGCCCACGAGGGTCCCATCTAGTGCCCGCGAAGATGCTGGCAGGCTAGAAAAGCAAGTCTTCCACCTCTACCACTACAACGAAGCCTGCGAGTGCGACCATGCGTCCACAGTGACAAAACTGCCTTATAAGTTATAACAACGGCGATCAATACATAACTTACTGTATAAGCTCTCGTGCTTCGAATGCTTGATCTTTACTCACTTCCGAGACCTCTGTGGAATCGCCGAGACGAAAGGATCGTTGATCGTAGAGAGCGATCGAATACCAGAACTCAGCTGGAAAGTCTAAATATTAGATTTGAGACGACCCCGATCGGCCGACCAACGCAACAACTCCGATATCGAGACGAACCGTTCAACGTTACACAGTCAGCAGCGCACGGCGATAATCTCATTGACGCGTTCAACGCCGTTACGCGACCAGGAGGAAATGTGACCGGCGCTCGACTCAGAGCCCCAGCAGGCTCAACCGGTCGGAGGGAAGGGAAGGGGTAGTCGGTCTCTTGTCGTGGTTTTTCCCTACAGTGCCTGTCTGTACGTCCCATAGAGTACCGTGATTTTTACGCTTTGGCAATCGCGCCCCGCATTCGTAAGTCCGCGGGCTAGGAAAGATCAAGTAGGTAGCAACAATGTTTTCGACCGTAGACTGTTTTTAGCGATATATAGGGCCTATCGACAGACGAGGTCGTTCGGGCAATATTATTGTCCGACAACAGGGTATTGATGGCGATCTGAAACAATAATCCCCGTTGGACCGTCCTTTGTTTTTATGCGAGGTTGCGATCTTCGCATTGCCAATAGAATCGGCGTAACCCATTCGAACCACGTCGTTAATATCGTAGACTGGAATGGCGCCGCGTGCAAGATGCGTGTCGAATTGAAAGAGGAATGTCCGAATCGGGTTGTATCGAGTGGCCGGTGCCAATCATGTGAAACGGAGTACATGGAATTAAACAGAGTAGTAGTGGCCGATACGCGTCAGCAGAAAGCTGTGCACTGATTTCGAATTTGCGCATTCGTTGTAGGATTAGGAAAATCGTTCTTCACACTATAATAATTCAGACTGTTTTCAGTGGATGCGAAACATATAAGCTGTATGTATGTGTGTATGTATGCACGAGTGCACGTGTGCATATATGCATGTATTCATGTATGTATGTATGCATGCTTGTATGTACGTATGTGTACAATGTATGTGCATGCAAAGTTGTATGTGTCACACAAAGTGTATGTGTATACTAGTCACTACTGTGTATGTATATGTGCTGCGTTTAACTTCGCCACTGCTCGTACTGTGGAAGTGCCAGTCCCAAGCCTTGATAAAGGAGGAGGGCGACGCTAGCGATCTTCGTTACCAAACAGTGTCGTTAAACTGAAACTACTACTATAATATATTATTATGCTGCGGCAAGTTGGTCTAAAGAGAAACTGCTACGAGTCCCGAGTTTAAAATAAAACAATATTTATTATCTATTTACCACAAAATTATGTCTTCACGGAACGGCAGAACATCATTGAACCTCACCCCAAAGTATAGCATAAACAAATCAGCGGGACTAATAAAGCCATCTAACGTCGAATTCCAAACGATACAAAAATGTTATCCGCGAAGCAGACCAAAGAAGCAAAGCTGCGTATACGTCAGAATGGCGTTAACAAAGGGTCCAAGGGAATCCTAAATCCAGTCTGAACTCTATGAATTACGAGGCCGTATTTATATCGTAACGTTCTAGCGCCAAAAGCCTAAGGCGTCCGACCCATCCTACCTAGTAGGCCTACCCACGTTAGGGTGGTTCCATCCATAATGACAAATTTTTATGTTGTTTCTTTTTTATCCTCCAACCCATCATTTGGTGATATGACTTATAGAGACTCTTTAGCCGAAATATTTTCAATATATAAAAGTATTTAGGACTTGCCCAAACCAGTTGAAGTTACGATAATGGTGCATGTTCCCGAAATTTCAGTATCGTACTTTTAAATTATGGACTACATATATTGTTACTGGAATTTCTCAAGCTGTGCCACTGCAAACTCAAGAACCTCATCCTTTCATGATGCAATCATGGCTGCCAGTATCGATACTGGTCTCTGGACATGATGTGATCAAGCTGTTGTCTGTATCAAAACTTGATTGTGGAACAGCAGTAACAATGTCACATGCAATGGTTGATACATGTAGCATTGATGAATGGGGTTTGCGTAATCGTATCAAAGGTCTATGCTTTGATACTACAGCTTCAAATACTGGAAGAAATGGTGGCGTATGCGTATTGCTGGAAAGAGAAATTGGTCGAGAACTCCTCAATTTGGCATGCCGACACCACATTTCTGAAATCATGTTGGAGAAGGTCATTAGCCTGTAAGATTTATCGAAATCTCCCAACATTGAGCTATTTGGCCACTTAAAAAATTTCTGGCTTAGAATAAATCAGGCCTCCTTTTTCATAGCCACAGAGGATGAGTAGACGACAGCCATGAATGCACCATGGAAGAATGAGGTTATTGAGTCTGCAGTCGCACAGCTGGAGAAATTCCAGCCAAGAGATGACTACTGCTAACTTCTTGAGCTAACGATCATAGTCCTCGGTGGCATTCCACCGCATGGAATACGTTTCCGCTATCCAGGAGCTGTACACCGCCATTTGCTCACTTAAAATGTGGATATTCCACTCACAATATGAACCTCTGCACTCTCTGCAGCCAGGTTCAACCAGAACACGGACGTCTCGTGGCCCTGCATATGTTGAACAAGTCTGGAATCATTTGAAGAAGTGTCACTCTTTGTGACAGGCATATATGTCAAGTACTGGTTCCAGTGCAAATCGTCTACAGAGGCTCCCAAAAATTACCTGAATTTGCTCTGCATGTTGTCGACCTAACAGAACAAGGATGTTGCCAAGGCTGCCACAACCGCATTTAGTCGTCACTTGTGGTACTTGTCTGAACTACTGGTTGGGTTTGCATTCTTTGACGATCATGTTTCAGTGGATGAGCAGAGACTCATGGTAAAGGCCCTTAACAAAATTCAGGTTCTGTTGAGCCACTAAAACGAATCCCGCCATTCCATAAACCTGTAACGAAAGAACTCCACAACTTCGTCACTACATCAACCATGAGATTCTTCCACATTTCGGAACTCTCTGAGGACTTTCTACAGTATGATACAAACGCATGGGGTCCCATTCAAACATACCAAAGAAGCCGCGAGGTTGCCCAATCTGTTAAAGAGGTTAACGATCTCGCAGAAAGATGTTTAGTGCAAGAATTACATGTAAGTCGTCTCTAACAAGAAATGAAGAACAAAGGCGGTTGTTGTGTAAACAGGTTGTAGAGGAACATAAGAAGCTGTTCTCAGCGCCAACAAAGGCTGCAGCCATTCTAAGGTCAAAATCGGATGACTGACACATTTATCGGCAAAATTAATGTTGATGTTTTCGGCTACATTTTCAGATTATTTTCTAAGTTTGCAGTCAGTATCTTAAGCTGATAATAAAATTAACTCATTCTGACGACTTTGATACCATTATTCAGTAATTGTATTGTAGCTGCACATTAATTGTTTGCTTATATGCAATTATGATAAACCCTGCCGAGTGCCGATGTCATGATAAAGTTTAACGAAATCAGCAGCATATTATGAAAACTTTGCCAGCTTTGGGCAAGTCCTAAATATTATTATTTTTTAATTATTTTTTAAATGTGACCTATTAATACGTGACGTAACCATATGCCGGGTTGGAGAACTAATTTAGACAACTTTCATTTTATAGGACCACCCTAACCCACGTGCTATGCCCACACCGCTCATCAGTGTTTAATCTACTCCCCTTGCTGTCGGGGGGGAATCTAGGGTTCTGGGGGGGGGTATCCAACATATTTGACAAGTTGACGACCGGGAGGGGGTAGTCACGAGTATTTTCTAAAGGAAGAATTTTTCCGGTATCCAACAACAACTTGATAACGGGGGAGGGGGGGTAGTAACGATAATTTCCCAAGAATTTTCTAGGGGGGTAGTAACCAGAGTTTTCAACCTACAATTTTCACTCACACAGGCGTAGACGATAAATCCTGGGGGGGATTACCCCTAAATTGCACACTTTCTGTACAAAATTTCATCTCTTTAATTTTTCTGGGGGGAAAACTCGATCCTGGGGGGAACTTTCCCCCCCAGAGACGTCTAGATTAAACACTGCACACCGCTATACGCAACAATGCATGTATGTAGGCCTCCTATACGCAATTACTTATGTCTGGAGGTCTGGCTGACTGACTAGTTGGACGGATGGAGAAATGAATGGATGGATGGAAGGATGGATGGACGGACAGACGGATGGATGTACGTGGACAAATTGCATCTTTTATGACTCTCAAAGCGCACAAACTTAGCTGAACAGGAAACAGGCATAGTCATGGGCGTATTTAGGGGGTGGTTTTACGGGTTCAAACCCCCCAAGTAAGTTTTCTAACAAAAATTTATATGCTTTTACATGCAAAATACAAAAAACCTGGACTTTTGCGACGATTTTCAATGGAACCCCACCCCCCGAAATCTTAAAACCCGCTCCGAAATTTTTTCTGGCTACGCCCGTGGGCATAGGCGCAACTTTGTTCTGTGACGGTGGTAGGCCTATACAGTCGGATCACCATCGCTTTTGAAATTGGTGGTGACGGTAACCACAACTCTTGGCCCTGAGTCATGACAGCATTGGATAACATCTGGCAAAGAGACCGAGAGGTACCGAGTTCGAGCCCCCGTTGGGCGGATATGCTTTGTGTTTGCAGGCTTCTAAACAGGTGCGTGTTAAAATAGTGTCTGCTGAGCCCCAACCAGTCAAAACGTGTACGTGTAGGCTACGTGTGCCAACCCAGACAGCAAAATTTTAGGGGGATTAATGGGGCCTGTTTGCCAAACCCAATTAGGGGAGAGCTTGGTTATGCTCACACATTTAATGACATCTCAATATATATATATATATATATATATATATATATATATATATATATATATATATATATATATATATATATAGGCCCAAAGTAACATATGAACTTTTCACCATTTAACGTCCCTTTCCCATTCTACCCGATCCTTCTCCTTGTTTAATTGTCCCCTTCTAATTTAACTTGTACCTGGATGCGGTGTGACATCCCGAATAATCAATAAACGAAGATATATACTTCTCCTACCTCAGTCTTTCCCGTCCCCCAGTCGGCCAGTCGCGATACTCGTCTCAGGTTCTCCAACCGATATCCATATCCCACACAGCACTTCGACTCTGAACGAACTTTTGCCGCAAATTCTCAGTTCTTCCAACAGAATTAATTGCCTCTCACCCACCGTCATCTGACTCAGACTCCTCTAGCACTCCACAGACTTTTCACTCCAAATGGAAATCTCACCTCTTCAAGAATTCCGCCACTAGCCTAATTCATCCGATCCTCCGCCTTCCAAGCTTTTGCGTCCTCAACGAAACCCGACTTAGCAGCTCCTCCACTTCCTCTCTCTGGTCTCGCTGACAATCGGACTCGGAACACCACTGGACAATCGATCTCTGGACAAACTCTCTGATACGACGCGGCGCTCGTGAACAGGGCCGTATTTACTGTGGTGGAGTAATGCTAATAATAGATATTTTTCATTTCAGGCAATCTACTCGGGCCAAAACAAACCTAACCAGAGTCAGGCATGATCAACATTCTACAGACAGAATTCAGACTACCTGGTGGATCCACACCCCAGTCTAAAATCCTGAGTTCTGCACAACTTATACTTAAGCATCACCAACAAGAGATCTACAATACAGACAAGTTATCGATATCACAATGGATTATCTTCACAATCTATAGATGAATTGTAACCTGAATAAGCTGGTGCCCTGCGCTTAGCTTTAGAGTGGCGCTTTAGAAATTTTGATTTTTCTATTATGACTTCATAATGTGGATAATTTATTCACAGATGCGTAGAAATACTGTAGGCCTAATTGTGGTCTTAGGTTGACGGTTTGCAAGGCCTTTCGGTTTATGGCACTGTTAGGCCTCTTTAAATAATTATAATGCACGCTGTTTCGGCTGATCATAAGCGATTCGCGTTTTAGTGTGAATCGTGCACCATGGTGTCCCACATGTAAACAAGATGGCAGCGCAAAGCAGTCTTCCCGTCTGGTTGTTGGATGGAAAGGAAGAAATTACTAAGAGCAAGGTGGATTAGGTTTAATTGTCTGGCTTGAGAAGCTTTATTGAGTTTTGAACTAGTCACAGCACGAATAATTACTACTTTCATTTGTGTTTTGGCTAAGCTACGTCTTCTTTTATTATGATTTGTTCGTCAGCGCGCGAGTAGGCCTAATCGAAAGTTTTACGGTGGTTTACATTTAATTGGAGAGTAATGTCAAAACGTTAACATTAATTTTTATAATGGTTGGCAGATCACATCAACGTACTATAACAATCAGCCGATTTCTACAACAATGCCTTGTAGATGGCCTGTCGTAGTAGGAGCAATCTGCTTTAATTCAATCAATTAATCAATCAATCAATCAGTTTATTGGTACCAAATGAATTGTATATGATATACATTATAATCAATTCATAACAGCAGACATGTAATAGGCAACACAATAAGACGACAATGAGACAGTTCTTGGTGACAATGGGTGAGACATTTGTAGAATTCCATGAATAGAAGTGGGGCGCAGTGGTGTAGAGGTATGTTCGGTGCCTTGCAGCCGGAGGGTTGCAGGTTCGAATCCACCTCAAGCCGCCGCGTAGGGACCCTGGGCAAGTCCTTCACTGCAATTGCTAATGCGCTTCTGCGTGAAACTCCGATTCATTGTCCGCGCTGTAGTCGGGAGCGCCTCTGAGTAGAAATCTTGAAGTCGCGCTATAACAAGTGCTCATACATACATATATACATACAGTTCTTGGTGACAATGGGTACCCCTGAAGGGAAAGAAAAATCCCGCTAGATAGGGGCCCTAGGTGCAAGATAGTCAATTGAGCGAATGTAAACGAGAATGTGAGTTTGTACACCTCAAACAGTTGTATACATCATTGAAACATTTTTGCAAACGTCTTTTGCTTGCATAACATTGTCTTTAACGATTTTCATAACTGACTCTTCATTAGATTCTTTTAAGACTATGGTTGAAGATGAATTAAACTATTTATTAAATGTTACATGACTTAAACTTGTTTTGTTCTCGATGCTAAACTATCATTTTGCTGATGCTTTTTTATGTAGGAATGGGACAATTTTCTGCAAGATCTTTATGATGCCATCCAGCAGCAGATGAATGAAAGTCATGTTCAACACTTCACAGATTTATCAGATGCTGAACGTAATTTGTTTATCGAAAAGGCGACACGAGCAATCAGTGGAAGTCAGTAAACTATTATTTAAGATCACTGTGCTTCCACTATCTGAATCTTACTTTCATAGTCATAGTCATCATTAATGACAGTCATCTTGAAATCATGATTTTTATTTTTATTAAAGTTTTTTTTATAGTGCTCACAATTTTGTAGCCATGGAAACTAAGTCTCGTTAAGCAGTGAATTTTGCAATATAATGACTGTGCATCAATTGTTGGCACTAAGCAATTGTGTTTAAGGATGGACCCAAGGTTCTTCAACTATGGGGAGGATCCAGTCTTTAATCAGTGCTTAACTCCATCAGTGCTCAATGTATAGGAAACAATTTTCACTTGGTTAACAGTGAGACCTCGTGGCCTGTAAGGAACATTGCAATGTTGGATGTCCCTCTGTAAGTAAATATGTATGTAAAATTGTAAATAAGTTTTAAGCAATAATTAATACAACTGTGACAACAAGAATCTTGAGTTAGTCTGGCTTATAACTAGTTGTGACTGCAACTGGAGATTCTGTTGCCTATAATCACCAAGGTATAGACTCTGGTGGATTACCTATAGATTATAATTACTAAGGGATAGACTCTAAGGAATTACCTATAATTACTATGAGATGTAGACTAATTAATTACTTTTAGATAATTACTATGACTCTTCATATATTGACACCACTGAAGTGTCCTGATTATGACTTATAACTGATTATAACTGATTATAGCCGCCACATAGGGACTCTGGGCAAGTCCTTCACTTGCAATTGCTCATGCGCTTCGGATGAAACTCTTCAGTATATAGTCATGACTGCCTCTGAGTAGAAATCTTGATTTTAACTATAAGAATGCTCATACCTACATAAGTAAGGAATCAGATAATATTGCGATCACAAATTTGCACTGCCAATGCGAGCCTAAATGGTGCAAACCTAAAGCAAGTCTAAATTCATTAGAGGGAAAGTCCATCAGATAATGTAAAAGAGACAGTTGCAGATGCAGGTGTTAGCATTATCTGTACACAAATAGACATTGCCACAGCCTGTGCTAATTTTTTCCATAACAAAATTGTAGAATTTCATGAATAGAAGTTGCCACAGTAGTTATATTAGTTCTTTAACAGTTCAAAAGTCTTCTGAACCACTTCAAATAAATGTTATTTTTTAATGTTGTCATGGCATGCTTTTTATATGTTACTTGCCTTCTTGATCCTGTTATCCTTAGACTTTCAATTTATTAGTCCAATGACTCTGGTAAGTATGTGTTTGTTTGTGATTCTATTTTATTTTATATTTGTTTGCATGTTTAAGCATTTTAAATTTTCAGGCTCAACATACTCCGAATTGTTTAATCGTGTCTCAAAATCTCTCGATCGTCAACTGAACAATGAAGTTTCTCGTCAGCTGCTTGAAGATTTTCCTGTCAATACGAAGACTGATTTAGTGATCGAAAGTGCCCAGGATGGCATTGTCAGTCTACTTAAGAAGTGGCCAAACATGAGATCAAAGCTGATCATCTATTTCAATCAACCTCTTTCGGATGCAGTGCGTCCGGTTGCGTGGAAGGCATTTCTGGAAAATGGAAAAGGTAACGGATGCATTGAATTTTGAGTTTCAGATTAACATTGTTGGTCATATGCATTTATCGCAAAGATAACTCAGAAATGGAATTCTAATTAAATTTTAATATAACTAAAACACATGATTGGAACTTTTTATGTAACTATGTGAATACTTATTATTGGAGTTCTAAGTACCATGTAGTATTGTATTTATTTATGTGTGTATGTATGTATGTATGTATGTATTTATGTATGTATATATGTATGTATGTATGTATGTATGTATGTATTTATATATGTACATGTATGTATCTATGTTTCACTAAAAACTCATTGTGTGAGTTCCATTTACTATGCCAATTTGCAGGAAACTTATAACCAGAATTTATGTTTTAGCCATTCGGATAGTTAATGTTTCTCCAAAATCCAGAATGCACATGATGTTCTATCAACCATTACTACATGGGTTCCTTTTGGTTAACCCAAAAGGAACGGTTATGTTCAGCTGGCCAGTTTTGTCGAACATTTATTTACACACGCTGTAATTGTAAACTGTAATTGTAAACTGTAATTGTAAACTGTAATTGTAAACTGTAATTGTAAACTGTAATCGTAAACTGTAATTGTAAACTGTAATTGTAAACTGTAATTGCAAATTTGTAGCATAGCATATCTTAACACTTTGACGATGAGTGCGTAATAAAAGCAACTGGGAAACCAATGCAGTTCATCGTTAAAGTGTTAAAGTGAAAATTCTCAGAGTTTCTCTCTTTCTTTGTTTGTGGCTGCTGTATGTTAGCAATGTGCTCAATAAACTAAATATATGATGATGATATGATGAACTGGCAGTGCGAAACAATGATTGAATGGAATAGTTGTCAGAAGGGAAGAGGCAAATATAGGCCACAAAGCTCTTACTGTGTTTGGCTACGCAACCTGTCTCTTACCACAGCAACACTTTTATGCTTTGCTGTAGTAGTTTGGACTGGCAGTACAACCAGCCTGAACCAGATAGCCTTGCACAATAGATATATTGTAAGATATATCGTAAAGAAATACAATAGAATTTTAAGTGCAAGTTCACTTCACCCTTTCACCACTGTTCAAGTGTAGTTTTATAATGCAATTGTTGATTTAGCGTTGAACTGTGAAATCCAAGACTGTTGTCTGTTTATTGACTTGGTTTCTCATGTTTGCATTTCATCCTAAGGACCATCAAGAATCTTTGTTATTACTGAATTAAATTAATTTGCATTTCATTGACATAGTTTGTATATATATATATATATATATATATATATATATATATATATATATATTATATATATATAATATTCTTTATTGAAACAATCCGGACAAACCGCATTACAGTGTACAGTTATGAATTGAAACAATTCACAAGAACACAAATGACAGAAGACATAAATCTTAACTACTAACAGAACAGACAGCCTGCAATGGTGCTAATAGCAGCCCTCAGCTGTCCGTGTTCTGGTGTCTCGCTCTCTATGCCAGTGTGTTATCCAATGCGCTATCGTAAGGAGTTTTTGCTGAGTTTTGTTGTGTTAGGGTGCTAAAGGAGCTGTGTGGGTGTGTGTGCGCGTTTGTGTGTGTGTTTGTGAGTGTAGATAGGTGTGTGTAGGTGTGTGTGTTTGTGTAGGTGTCTGTGCTAGCATAATAAAATAGTATCTAGTTACTTATCACAGGTTTTTGACTTAACTCCTTAAGTTTTAACTATGTGTGTCATTCTTTCAGTTCGAAAACAATATGTTCAGATTCTTTCATCAAACCCTCGTTCTGCAATTTCGTCCCTTGATCGTGAAATTTCAAAAACCATCGAACACATTATTAATGTGGAGCCTAACTGTGAAGATTTCAAAGGATCCATTGGTAGGTCGTATTTAGTGCAGGTTCAAGTGGTGTTGAAATAAGTATGGCAAAAGGAAGAAGAACAGATAGACAAGTCACCCAAGCTTACCCTCTATGGTTCAATATCAATGACCTCAGGATTTGTCCTGTGCCAATTCAAAGGCTGAGAAGCAGGAATGAGTGCCCCTATGGTCCACTGAGGATATGGGAGTATATCTTTATGTAAAATTCAAGTTTGTAGTTGCTTACAGTCGATGTAACTGATTTTCTAGATCAGTTTATTTAGATATGTCTTTATAAACCATGAAGATTACTTTAAATTTCAGCACTGATCACAAGAAATTCGTATTTTATGGTGAAGAACAACACATTTAAAAATGCATAATTTATTGTATGAGTTTAATGAAATCGTGAACATTTAAATTGTGTTATAAAATCAAACTGTGCATCAGATTTGATTTTAGAACAGTTTTCATAATTGTAATGTGCCAACAGATATGTCTTTATGCATTGAGGAAGTGAGTTTAATCTGCAGCTCAGTGATGTATCTGTTTTCAGTTGTAGGAGCCTTTTATGCTATGAGAGCTGTGCTGTCCTATTTTCACGCTGTTAATAAACCGCCAACAGAACGCCTGCCAGATGCTTTCTTTTATCTCATTGTGCCTTTTGTCTTCCTCGAAATGCCGAATATTTCCAGGTATGCCGTTGTTTTTTCCAGGTATGCCATTATTTCCAGGTATGCCATTGTTACTACCTAAGGAAACATTGTTCATCCTTGAACCAATAGATCATTACATCAACTGTAAGAAACTATAAACTTGAATTCTACTTCAAGATATATAAAGTAACGCTCCCATGTCCTCAGTGAATCATAGGGACGGCACTCATGATGAAATAGAAGAAGAGTAGCTAAACGTTAGATGAGGCATTAGCGACTTCATTTTCTCAGCCTTGGTGTATGTTAGTGGATTATGAGTCCTCTCTGTCACTGTTGGATCTCCCGATCAAAAGCGTTGGTGTTTGTATGTTGTGCTCATTTTTTAGTTGAGTTATCTGGGGTGCTAGTGGAACAGAGTTTGGAATATTTTTCTATCCTGGTGTTGTTTGAATCAACAACCTGTAGGGCTAGCAGTCTGGTATTCTAACCAGTAGACTGTCATGCACCTTATTACTTGAGCAGTTCTTCGAATGCACAATATAAAGCCCAGATACATACCTACATACATACTTGATGATTACTGCACAAAGAGAGCTCTATGGAGCATATGTAACATATGCACAACAGTTGTATCGATCTGGTTTTATATATTAGAACATTTTGTGTTTTTTAAATCAGGAAAGAACCTGCTTCCAGCCGAGTTGTGGCATCGATAATGGAGGAATATTTCACGTTGGTGGCAAGTCTTCCGCGATACGTTACTGAACTGATGAATGAGGTCATGAACTGCATTCTCCTCAAACTGCTAAGCATCTGCTGTAGTGTTTTATAACTTGTGTACAGATCAAAGGCTTAATGTTGTTGTTTTCTCTATTACCTGATGTTGATTAATGGTTCCATTGTTAAATTAATGGTTCTATTGTTAATTGATCTTTAATGAGGATTTTAAAATGAGCCACTTAACCTGTAGTGAGCTAACGACTTTGGAGACTTTACAGCTGTCTTTATACCTGTTGTGTTGAATAATAATTATTATTGTATTGTTTATCAGAAAAGGCACTTTCTTTAAAAGGTTTTCTGTATTATCTGACTACATTAGGTGTAATTCATTATGATTTCATGTTACATTAATGTCTGTAGGGCAGGAGGAGGTAAGAACCTGCTGTAACTGGGTATCTGAGTGGTTTTGGCTCTTGCCATGAGACATGAAGAGGGTTTGAGTCTCGTGTAAGATGGTTACTGAGTGTGGACCTTGAGCATGTCCTTCGTGCTCATTCGCTCAGTGCCATTGACTGATGGTGTGTCGTTAGATGTTGGCACTATGCGGGCAATGAATACAGAAATACAAAAGTAAAAATAACAGTGAACTCAAAGATTTCCAAGTCGACTACAATAGAGAGACAGTTGGTTTTATAAAGTTTTAGCATAGAAAGTGTATGATTGTCGGGCAAAATTATCAAATGATCTGAAGATTTCATCACCAATGTATGTCCTGAAGTTTTGCCTCATTGTCATTGAAACTTGTCTTTTGTTTATCTCCAGGCATCTGAAGACAATATTAAGATATTTACGAACCGTGTGGCAGAACATCTCTCCCAAATTAATCCAGAATTGGCTACTGCTATTAGCGACACCTTTGTACCGAGAAGTGGTCAGTGAAATAAATGGTCGTTGTTTTGCATTGCTTGGGCTTGTGAGAAACTCACTTACCACTTTTAGAAACTCACAACCTTCAGTTACCACTTTTGAGAAACTCAAACCTTCACTTACCACTTACTGTCTTTCTCGCACCCTCTCGTTGCCCAGGTAATTTACTATTTTCTTTTTATTAATTCCTTTGTCCATGCCATCATCAGGTTTTCAACATTCATTTAAACTAGTATCACAACACATAAGGGTCTTATTACAATACATGCATTTTATTATATTTGCACAATTTTAGTGACAAAATATGTTTTTGACAGAGAATATAGTGGCTACAGAGGCTGGGAGCCGGGCAGTCCTTGATGATGCCACACGAATCCTTATAAAACCAGTCATTCGAAACATGTTTGCTTGTAAGTAGTTTTCAATAAGTCAGCCAATAATTTTAATTTCTGTTATTATAATTAATTAATTTATTTTATTAATATTTAGACCCCATGCAGTTTCACCCAATTGAAAATTATGGTATTTGGAAATTTTGACATCTTTACATTACATAGTACTTTTCTAGCATTGCAGTTGTATATTAATACTTTTTCTGTTATTGTTATAATAATTATTGTTATTATACGTGTATTGTTGCTTTTCCTGTTGTGACTTTGTTGCTGCTGTTGTTTTGTGATTAGAGTCCTGTTGTCACCAAGTGATTAATGATCAATGATTAGTGTCATGTTGTCTTCAAAGCTTAGATCATGTATTTATCCAAGCTGAAAATAATATTGATCGATTTTTAAACTGAGTATATATTGATCGAGACTGCTGGATGCATGGAGACAAAATGAATCATATATTGATCAAATATTTATCCAAGGCAGATCATATATTGATCCTAACTGGAGTGTATATTGCTCTGAACTAGGAGGGCAATGTTATGTACAAGTTAGAAGTTTTCTGGTGCATTTTTTTATCTTCCTTTTTTATCGATAGGGAATTAAGGCTATTCTTTATGAGTTGACGTGAATTTGGATTTCTGTTTCAAGTTGTCACATTTTCTTACAATAGTTTTGTTTTTCTGTGCATTAAATTGGTTTCTGCATTAAATTGGTTTCTGTGTTAGGTCAAAGTTACTTCTGTATGTAGGTCATGTCATATCTATGTTAGGTCAAAGTTTCTTCTGTATGTAGGTCATGTCATATCTATGTTAGGTTAAAGTTTCTTCTGTATGTAGGTCATGTCAACAGAGATGTCCTGTTATACATCTGGGATCAATACATGATTGGGTTGGACAGCCCTGGATTCACGGATGATTATCTGCCAGCCATCTCTGCAGTTTTCCTTACACTGCTCAGCGATAAGCTGAAAGCTGTTGATTCAGTAAGTCCCTTGGATCAGTTGCCGCCTTACTATATATTGATCATAACTGAATTGTATATGGATCTTAACTAGGAGGGCAATATGCTATATAAAAATATAGAAATATTGATTTGATAGAGAGCTGTTGAATAAACTGGTCTCCCTGATGTGGCTTTTTGTGTGGTGCTGAGAGATTTCGAAGGTTTACATTTACATTACACCTTGCCAGTAATGGACAAATTTCAGACAGATTTACTCGGAATATTCCAGGATCAACTTGTGGAATAACCTATGCTGTTCTGGAGCATTGAGAGGCAATTCTTACTACTGAAAAAGATACTAATTGTTCAATCCCATCAAAAAGTCATTGTTAAAACTGCATAACAAATTAACAAATGAAGTATTGCTGTCGGTGTGTATTGTGAACTTTATGCGCTTAGATCTATGCAAATTCTCTTGCCACCTTTTTCTTGTTCTTTTTTAGCCGGGCCAATTGGAGATGTGCCTGAAGACAGATGGCAGGAAGTTGACTGTGGCTCAATTTCAGTATGAGGTTGTTTGCTTCCCTAGATTATTGTCATTATTAATATCTTCATATTCTGTATCTTTGGCTAAGGGTGATTTTCGCAGATGTTTAGCTAGTAGTTCTCCTCAAGGGTTTTAGCTGTTTAGCACCAGACATATCATCATCATCGTCGTCGTCATCATCATATTCATAGTAATCGCCCAACATTTTTATTGTCATCAGTCATTGTCTGTCATTCATCTGAGACAACGCTAACATCATTGCCTTCAATATTGCTTGTTTCAAAATGTGTTTGAGGAACCAAAAATCTTTGGAGATTGGTCATTACAAAGCTCCACTCTTCCTTTAATAGCATACAAGACAGCCACGATAACTAGATCTATCTAGAACACGCCCACTACTTGCTACTAGTGGCAACTGATGACCGGCTAATGCGGCTATGGGACCAATGTGGACCCACTGCAAATGGGGGTTGATTATGGTTACACCCTCTATATCTATGTTATGGTTAAAATTATATTTAATAGCATTTTACTACTGGTACATTACTTTAGCTTGCTTTTGTGGTGCTATAGAAGTTATTTGATTAGATTATTATATTTTGTATCTTTGTGTTTAACAGATGAACAAGCACTTCTACAAAGAACTTTGTTCTCGACTCAATCATAATGATAGACCAATTCTACCAGTTCTCGACCCAACACAAGGTTGTCTTCCTTTTATGGATATTCTCAAATTATGTTTCTGATTTCATACATGTACATTATGTCAATTTCAATGATTTTTAAAGTTATGTCTTTTATTTCGTGAATGCTCATTGTAAGGTTCCATCACTACAAAAAAAGTTGAAAACCACTGTCGTTTAGGCTAGCATGGACAGCACCACTGATTGGGTCCTCCTGAAGAGGTGCTATATAAATTTCTAAATAGTATGCCTAGATATAGGTATATACAGTATGATGAACTTTCTGCCCTTGGTGACATTTAACATTTCTTAAGCCAGCGTAGAGAGACTGCTTGCAATTAGTTTTTCTTGCTGTATGAATTTGTAATTACTGCTTTAGCCAACTTTCCACCGTGGGTGAATTGGTTTGCACAAAGTCAGATTCCGAATCACATGAGTTCTGAAGAAAGGAAACGAGTCCGAGACGAAAGAGAGGCTGAAAGACTTCGACTGCTACAGAAGAAGCGAGACGAACTAGCACGACAACGAAAGTAAACAATTCTACATTACCTCACTTATAATAATATTCGTTTATTAATTCAAACTGACAAGTATGCAGTAAGATTATGTGATATAGTAGTAACAGATGAAGAAAAGTCGAATTTAACTGTTTGGCAGCCTATAAGTACCACATCTGTCCTACTGCTCATTTTACAGTCGCCCTCCTAGGGAGTTGAAGGCTGAGTCAACCTTATGGGACAGCGGGTATCGAACCTGCGTCTTTCTGATCTTTGTGGCAGTGTCTGTTAGTCTTGTTATAAGTTTGGAGATTGCAACATATTTATTGTAGGTTTGTAAATTAGTTTTATACATTCGATTGATGAACTGCTGTTTTCTTAAATTAACTTAAATGGTTGGTTTTCATAATATTCAGAGGTGAAGAGGAGCGAGTCTTCAAACAACAGGCTCAACTGCATAAAGAAGATAGAAGTCTCCTAGAGGACGAACTGGAAAAAGTAAATGTGATACATAAAAGTTCATTTATTGATTTATTGGCCTTTGGAGGATGAAGACCTGGAAATTAGCTACATCAGAAACTATGTTCAGCTGCCTGTTCAGTTTGCCTCGACACCAAATGCTACGTAGCATCATTTACCAATGCTGTTCCAACATTCTGTGACACCTAAATGGCATTGCTTTTCCAGTCACTTTTAGTACACGCTTGTCATTAAAGGCTAAGGACTGCGGTGAAGTTACTTTTCTAGCATGTTAAGACCCACCTGTTCAGGTCCCTTATCCAGCCATGTTCTTAGCGCTTTCTAGGGGTTCCTGAGGTGCATTTTATAACAAGCATTAATACATTGTGTACGTATATATATATATATATATGTACGTACAAGTCGTACATATGTACGTATCTATTTATGTATGTGTTTAGAATACAGCAATACTTCTATAAAATGTTAGAGAATGCATGAAGTTGTTTATGAGTGTTTTTCCATGTGTGATATCTACTCTAGTGGAAATTATATTTAAACGTGTACCTTTACGCTAATGAAAACATTCATAATTTTACAGGAATGAATTTTCTGTTTAGGAGCGAAGACGTCGGCAGGAGATGGAGAGATCGGCTGCGGAAGAAATCGAGAGGCTGAGGCTGGAGATCGAAGACTTGAGAAACTACCAGCAGAGAGTAAGTGCTGATGGACGTAATATGGACATATATCGGGCAGATGGGAACAGAATAGGCAGATGGGCAGTAAGGCAGAGGCAGATGGGCAGAGGATGGGCAGATGGGCAGTGGGCAGAGAGTGGACAGATGGGCAGGGCAGGCAGTGGGCAGAGGATAGAGCAGATGGGCAGAGGATAGTCAGATAGGTAGAGGATAGGCAGATGGGCAGAGAATAGGCAGATGGGCAGAGGGTAATCAAATGGGTTGGGTACAGGCAGTTGATCATAGGGCAGGTAGATGAAAAGAGGACAGGAGATAGGCTGCAGACAGGCAGTCTGCCCATACCTGCCCCCATGATCAACTGCCTGTACCTAAGCCCATCTGCCTATCCTCTGCCTGCCCTCTGGCCTTTAGATGCACTTTTGACAGCTCAGATATGGTAAGAAAATAGATTATATAATAGGGCAGTCAAAAGACAACTATGAAGAGGAATATCTGTTTTGGACACACTTTGATGTGAGGTGTCTACCACTTTGATATGAGGTAGACCTCATAAAGCTGAATGTCTGTTCATGGTAACATGGTTGCATCTATTGGAGTCTGATGGCTTAATGCGGTAATGGTAACCATGTGAGGTGCTGTAAAGAGGTTGAAGTTTTCACCTGTGAATGCTTGATCTTGTAGAGACCTCCATCAGTGAACAGTTTGAATTCAGCTATCAGGTAAACAATTTAGAGTAAAATTCTGCTTAAATGCAACATCACGCTTTTCAGTAAAGTACAATTTCGATGTCATAAAGTGTATGCTCTCACACTTGCATATGAATGATAGCAGTTTCCAGTGTTTAATTATGACTTTATTCGTACCCATCGCCGCAAAATGGTTGGCATCAGGAACTGATGATGATGATGATGATTTGCCAGCCAGATAATGTTTGCTTTGTTGCTTTAAATTGTCTGGTTTGTACTTGATTGATAGAGAATTCAGTCATTAAATGCATTTTTAAGACCTCAATTCGCATATTAAACTATTTATTTGGTTTCTTGTATATCTGCACCATCCGATTGCATATTGAATTATTCAATATTCAATTAATTATGTTCAATTACATATTGAAATGGCTAGTAATGAATTAAGAAAACAAGAATTATTGTTTTGCAGTCATTTCTTAATTCCTCCTCCACCTTCGCTTGTGACCGTTTCGAAGCCAGGGACTCCACTGCAAATCACGAGGATTGTGGAAGAACCAGAACCAAACTGGTCTCCATTACCGCCAGCTCAAATGGCGACACCAAGACCTTCCAGTGTTCGGGAAAAGCAGACGACGACTGCCATCCTGGACATCATGACGAAGGTCTCCCAGAGTTTCCACAGAGGTCGGTTTATTCAGCTGCTGATGGTTCATAGAACTAATTACTAACTGAATGCTTACTAATTATGAACTATTTACTAACCAATTACTGTTAGGCCTTGCTCCTTGCAAACATCTCTCTGACTTTATGCGCAAACCTTTATCTGCTACTTATGCTTCTGTTCCTTGCTGCAAAACATTGACTTTATGAGCTTTACTGACCTTCGTTCATTGTGCTTGGATATTTTTGTCCCTCGGACTAGGTCTGATCTAGCCCAACGTTGGTCATTTGCTGTTGTGGGCCCTTCTGCTTGGAATGACTTTCCCGCTCTTCTGCATGCAAAACTATTATCTGGGTTCTATGTGCTCATTCCCTCAAGACACTTCTCTTTCCCTTCTACACACTTCTCTTTCCCCAGAGCTTCTTCACACCGAGAACGCCTCTGAATAGTCCATACTGCGAGAGGCGCTTTATAAGCGTTCAGATACAATACAATACAATAATGGGGATGGGACAGAATTAATGGGGATGGGAAGAATGGGGACAGACCTGATGGGGATGGGGACAGACTCACGGCAATGGAGTGGGTGATGGAGACAAATCTTTCCACTCGTGTCTCGTCACTCTATAGTGTGTTATATTAATAGCTTTGGGGAAAATAACACCACTTTAAACGGAATAGCATGTCGTCAAGTCCATTAGTATATTATTATGCAATAGTTATATATAAGTATATACATATTATTACAATGTATTCTTCTGTCTGGCATGGCGTTTGCCCATGCTGACTGATACCCTTAATCTTTGTTGGACACCTATTGTGTTTGACGCATCTCCTAACACGTCAACTTTTTCCCTCTATGCTCTCTGGTAGTAGGCACCCAACCGGGTCAATATGTTTTGCATATTTTCAAACTGTCATATCCCTCTGACGTTTTATTTCAGTGGCTGGTGGCGAAGGCTATCAGAAACTTGATCTTGACAACAGCAGCAAGGAATCCATCGTAACTCACAGAAACGACGTCAGACAGGCTGAGGTAACGCAGTCGAAGGCTTTGGCAAAGTCAAAAGAAAATGTTTAGCTAAAAAAATCACTTATTCAAACTATTTATCTTGTTTAGGAGTTGAATGCATTGCATCCGATGATGATGATGGTGATGATGATGGATGTGTGTGTATCAGAGCACTTGAATAGTGGTGGTGAAGGTGCTAACGAGAGCGCACCGGTGGTGGTGGTGAAACAAATGTCTCTTGGTGGTAATGATGATGAAATGTGTCATGGTGGTAATGGTGATGGTGATGGTGACGGTGATGGTGATGCCATGGTGGTGATGATGGTGGTGATGATGGTGATGGTGATGATGGTGGTGGTGGTGATGATTGAGATGCGGCTGTTATTGATGCCTTGGCAGAGTCATACTGCACCAGATCAATGGAGACTCAGCTGGACTGAGAGCACTTCTGAGACTGGGTGGGTGGGTGGACGGACGGACGGATGGATGGATGGATGGATGAATTTGTAAGGATCAGCCAAAGCTTGAAATTACTTCTGGTGATACAAATAGTAGCAATCTTTTCCGAATTAAAAACTAGGTAATGTATAACTTGCCAACAAAACAGATCTGAATGGCTGAATGAATGCTGAATGAATGGCTGAATGAATGAATGAATGAATGAATGAATGAATGAATGAATGAACGAACGAATGAATGGATGGATGGATGTATTGACAGAGGGAAGAATAAACAATAGATTGGAATTAGTCTCTTGTGTTGTTATGTTTGCTTGGAACAGATTGAAGTATTTGGCCATGAGCTGAAACCCGGTGAATTTGAGCATCTGCCAAGAGATGTGAAGGAAGAGAAGAGTAAGGAAATCCTCGACATTATTCGACAAAGAATCAAAGAGCGCAGGAGAGAGAATCTGCGAAATGGCTTCAGACGTTAGAAGGCAGGCGAGATCTTCTGCAGGAATATCAAAACAGTCTGTGATAATATTGAATGAACGAGTGAATAAATGGACGGAACGGTGCTTGTTTGATTGATTGGTTGACTGATTGATCATTGAATCCCATGATTGAATGGAATTGAAGGGAGGAAATCAATCAATCAGTCAATCAAAAAAGAAACATGATATAAATTAAATTTAAATTAAATTAAATTAAACTTAAATTCATGGAAAGGACGTCGAGTAATAAACAAATGAATGAAAAGGTGAATTAACAATAATTCAATTCAGTTTATTGTTCCCAAATATATGCATCATACAGTTATGGCAAATGTATGTACGAGTAATATTCATTGAGAAAGTTATAATATTACAGCATTATAGGTAGCAATAGGAACTCAGAAGGGACATTAGTCCCGCTAAGAGAGGGCTGTACCGTTAACATAATTTTTAGAATTATTATGAAATTAATATTTTTCGTATTATATTCGAATTTGATCTATATAGACTCGCCATATTAGCTTCCATACTCCGGTATACAGCTAATATGTCAATGGGGAATCAACAGATTGCCTGTAAAAATCTCGCTGCAGATCGCAATCGCTTTCCAGAAGGTCAGAAATTCATGGAAAGGCAGCAGAGCATTAAACTTGAGCAGGCCCTGCTGATGATATGGAAACGGGACGCAGCCCGGTCAGCCTAACCAGGTCTATCGGTCGGTCGGTCTGTCTTGCGCCGTTTCTTCTAGGGCGTGGGATGGTCGCGTTCCCGTCTTCGCAGTGGAGCAGGGCGCCGCGATGGCCACCTCCCAACAGCGCCCGCTGATTGCGCTGCCAACATTTGGTCGATTACTCCCGCTGTTTGCGAAATGATTTTTTCCACTTCCCGCGGCGCCTGAAATCGAAAAGCATCCTCACTCTGACTTCCCTCTCGTCATCTTCTGCGCGTTCGTTTCTGCTACTAAGAGTCGTTCCTGTGGGGGTTCGTATGGTCGATATCTGGGCCGAGCGAGGGTCGGTAAAGCGTTCCATTTCGTTCGCGCCCCATGCAGATGGAAGGGATGTTTATTATGACATTTTCATTAAGTGGATTAGTCCTCTTTTCTCCTTTGTCATATATAAGACAGCCTTCTCCAGACGCACCTTCGCATTGCGCAAAGATTTTCCACAGTTATTGGGTTAGTAGGCCTACGTGCAACGAAACTGCTACAAGGAATGTACTCCTGTAAAAGACGCGTTGTTTTCTGTGTACAAACCCACCAGGGCGTGTACTTCTCCTAAACACCGTTTGCGAACAATTGAAGGTGTTACGCATGAGTCACCGGGTAAGTTATCGCATCTATGGTTTCCCTTGTGGTCTGTGTTAAACATGAGTTTGTACTCGCGATCGATTTGTTTCAACGTGTTGTGTTTATTAAGTTTTGGCGCCTGTTGAGCAGACGATAAGCGGTTCGCGCCTAAAGTTTCATTGAAGACGGCGCCGATAAAAGATGGGTTTGTGTCGAAAGTTGAAGTGGTCTCTGCTCTGTGGGCGATTTTCTTCAGTTGCTATTAAAATGTGGAGGTTTAATAACTGGATTTTGAGAGACGATTGGCCGAAGATCGATCTATCAACCTCAGATGTTTAAATTGCTGCGTTGGCTTACTCTGCGCGATACAGAATTTTAAAATGATAATAGGCTAGTATAGTGGGAGTAGTGGCTGCAGTAATACAACTACTACTTTTCTTTGGGGGCTCCCACCCTACATGGCTATTACTTTTACAATTACTATTGATGATGGGGCTTGATGATGATGATGATGATGGGGGATGATGATGTTATGATGATGGTGGTGCTACTGGTGATGATTTTATGACTAATGATGATGATGATGATGATGATGATGATGATGATGATGATGATGATGATGATCAGCGGCGCCGCTAGGATTTTAATTGTGTACGCACAATCAGCATGCGACCATGCGTAGACCGGGGCCCGGGGACGAAAGTATGTAGGGGGTACGAAGAACGAGCGTCCGAACTGTTTTGAATTTCCACACTGTAATGGTAGCAGTTTAAGCAGTCATCTGAACAAAATTGCTCTATAAATTCAGTGCTGGCAGGAACCAGATGTCACTCGTAGATAAGATGTAGTTTGAGTCGTGTTTGAGTTTCACTGCAAACAATACTGGCAAACCAGACAATTATTGAAATTAATATAAAAACTAGAAAATACGTTCAATTTCCAAGAACATCATAAGCGTTAAGGTATAAAACATATTAAACATATTGCTGACCAGACACAATTAGCAGAAATAGTTAACAAATGGTACACAAACAAAGCAAGAAGGATTCAACTACCGAATCGTGAAGCCATGTGGTAATGATTTATAGTTTTACTAAATGTTCAAGGAGCAAAACATTTTGAAATTTGATATTTTGAAATTTGAAAGTTAACACTCGAGAGAAGCCATTTAATTAGGTGCACAAATATAATATCTGTACAAATGTCATATTAACAGTATATTATACTCATTATAATATGATGGTGTAATATATTATAATTTATCATAGTAAATAATATCATTAGGCTATACCAAAGATCAGGCGAGTTAATATATTGCATTACGCAATAACGCAACATCACAAAGATTTTAACAGCTCTCCAAAAACTGCAAACCGTTTAGATTACGTATTGACATCCTAGATTACTATTATTCGTTGAATTTCTATTGTGCAGACTTTGTATATTGTAAGGTCGGCAAACATTTTTCTTCGCCGACGCTAACTCATGACTCTGGAAATTTCGTGGCACTTCTGAAATTTCGATCACTGACCCACAGTAGTTTAAATCATCGTAGGCCTAGGCTAATTTCATATGTTCCGAAATGGCGGCAAAAGAGGAAGAAAGCGAAAAATGGAGGAAAGGGACTAAGGGAGGAAGAGAGCGTAATGGAGAAAAGGGAGGAAGAGAGCGAAATGGAGGAAAGGGAGAAAGAGAGCGAAATGGCGGGAGAGTGCGAAATGGAGGGTAAGGAGGAACAGAGCGAAAGAGAGGAAGAGGGCATAAATGAAGGAAATAAGAGGTAGAGAGCAGGAAATGGAGGAAAGGGAGGAAGAGAGCAGAAATGGAGGAAAGGGAGGAAAAGAGCTAAATGGAGGGTAGGGAGGAAGAGAGCGAAATGGAGGAAAGGGAGAAGGAGAGAGAAATGGAAGAAAGGGAGGAAGAGATGGAAATAGAGGAAAGGGAGAAGGAAATGGAGGGTACGGAGGAAGAGTGCGAAATGGAGAAAAGAGAGAAAGAGAGCGAAATGGCGGAAAAGGCGGAAGAGAGCGAAATTCAGAATTCTATTCTATTCTATCATATTTATGGACTTATAAAGCACCTCTCGCAGTACAATAGTAATCAGTAGTTGAAAGGAAAGGAGGAAGAGAGCGAAATGGAGGAAACGGAGGAAGATGAGAGAAATGGAGGAAACGGAGGAAGAGAGTGAAATGGAGCAAAGAGAGGAAGAGAGCGTAATGGAGAAAAGGGAGGAAGATAGAGAAATGGAGGAAACGGAGAAAGAGAGCGAAATGGAGGGTAAGCAGCAAGAGAGCGGAATGGAGGAAAGGGAGGAAGAGAGCGAAATGAAGGAAAGAGAGCTAGAGAGCGAAATGGAGGAAAAGGAGGAAGAGAGCTAAATGGAGGGTAGGGAGGAAGAGAGCGAAATGGAGGAAAGGGAGGAAGAGAGCGAAATGGAGGAAAGGGAGGAAGAGAGCGAAATGGAGGAAAGGGAGGAAGAGAGCGAAATGGAGGTAAGGAGGAAGAGAGCTAAATGGAGGAAAGGGAGGAAGAGAGCTAAATGGAGGGTAGGGAGGAAGAGAGCGGAAATGGAGGAAAGGGAGGAAAAGAGCTAAATGGAGGATAGGGAGGAAGAGAGCGAAATGGAGGAAAGGGAGAAGGAGAGCGAAATGGAAGAAAGGGAGGAAGAGATCGAAATAGAGGAAAGGGAGAAGGAAATGGATGGTACGGAGGAAGAGTGCGAAATGGAGAAAAGAGAGAAAGAGAGCGAAATGGCGGAAAAGGAGGAAGAGAGCGAAATAGAGGAAAGGGAGGAAGAGAGCGAAATGGAGGAAACGGAGGAAGATAGAGAAATGGAAGAAACGGAGGAAGAGAGAGTGAAATGGAGGAAAGAGAGGAAGAGAGCGAAATGGAGAAAAGGGAGGAAGATAGAGAAATGGAGGAAACGGAGAAAGAGAGCGAAATGGAGGGTAAGCAGCAAGAGAGCGGAATGGAGGAAAGGGAGGAAGAGAGCGAAATGGAGGAAAGAGAGCTAGAGAGCGAAATGGAGGAAAAGGAGGAAGAGAGCGAAATGGAGGGTAGGGAGGAAGAGAGCGAAATGGAGGAAAGGGAGGAAGAGAGCGAAATGGAGGAAAGGGAGGAAGGGAGCGAAATGGAGGAAAGGGAGGAAGAGAGCGAAATGGAGGTAAGGAGGAAGAGAGCTAAATGGAGGAAAGGGAGGAAGAGAGCTAAATGGAGGGTAGGGAGGAATAGAGCGAAATGGAGGAAAGGGAGGAAAAGAGCTAAATGGAGGATAGGAGGAAGAGAGCGAAATGGAGGAAAGGGAGAGAAGAGAGCGAAATGGAGGAAAGGGAGGAAGAGATCGAAATAGAGGAAAGGGAGAAAGGAAATGGAGGGCACGGAGGAAGAGTGCGAAATGGAGAAAAGAGAGAAAGAGAGCGAAATGGAGGAAAGGGAGGAAGAGAGCGAAATAGAGGAAAGGGAGGAAGAGAGCGAAATGGAGGAAACGGAGGAAGATAGAGAAATGGAAGAAACGGAGGAAGAGAGCGAAATGGAGGAAAGAGAGGAAGAGAGCGTAATGGAGAAAAGGGAGGAAGATAGAGAAATGGAGGAAACGGAGAAAGAGAGCGAAATGGCGGGTAAGGAGGAAGAGAGCGGAATGGAGGAAAGGGGAGGAAGAGAGCGAAATGAAGGGAAAGAGAGGTAGAGAGCGAAATGGAGGAAAGGAGGAAGGGAGCGAATTGGAGGAAAGGGAGGAAGAGAGCGAATTGGAGGAAGGGGAGGAAGAGAGCGAAATAGAGGAAAGGGAGGAAGAGAGCGAATTGGAGGAAAGGGAGGAAGAGAGCGAAATGGAGGAAAGGGGAGGAAGAGAGCGAAATAGAGGAAAGGGAGGAAGAGAGCGAATTGGAGGAAAGGGAGGAAGAGAGGAGAATTGGAGGAAAGGGAGGAAGAGAGCGAAATGGAGGAAAGGGAGGAAGAGAGCGAAATGGTGGAAAGGGAGGAAGAGAGCGAAATGGAGGAAAGGGAGGAAGAGAGCGAAATGGAGGAAAGGGAGGAAGGAGAGTCAATACATGTGAAATCATCAAATGTATGAAATATCTGGTAAGATTTGACTGTGATTTTGGCTATTTTATTGTATGATAAATAATTGTTTGTACATCATAAATTATTGAAATTGTCAGGAGACTATCGCCTTGTATCTTCATTGGATCATCATCACCACCATCATCATCACCACCACCACCATCAGTTTCTGACGCCAGCCATTGGCGGCGATGGGTACGAATAAATGATCTCCATTTTCCTCGGTCATTTGTCAAGTCCATTGTTTCCCTTAGTGTCTGTCAAAGTGATGTTATATCCTCATATTGTTTATCCAGCGTTGTCTGGCTCTGCCTTAGTGTCTTTTTCCTTCGAATCTTGCTATATATGGCTGTGTGTGTGGTAGGCTACTGGGTCAACTGGTATTCTCTCTATATGTCGAGACCATCGGAGTCTTCGTTGAACGACTTTGTCTAGCAGAGTTGTTTCGATCCATAATGTGGTCTAATTGCAACGTTTCTTATTTTCTGAAGTCTTGAAATCCTGCGATCTTCCGCAGTAAACTAATTTCTGCTGTAATAATTCTTTTCTTGTCTTGCTTTCGCATTGGCCAACATTCCGAACCGTAGACTAGAGGCAAATCGGTTGTATCTTCGTCTCGTATAATTAATTATCTTTTTCTGGTTTTTTGGTCTTGGACTCTTGGTATATAGTAATTGGATTGCAAGGGTGTTCAGGCACGAACCGCACGAATGAGGAAGTTTTTCGCCTCGCCAGATATGTAGCCTACACTGAAAAGTGAAAGTCATAGTCTCAGTCTAGCAATATGTGACACGTGCACAATACCAGTAGTTGGCAATATGTACGCAACTCAGCAACTGCCAGCAAAATTTTCACATTCATTAAATCATCCTGAAACCATTTGCAAGTATAGGCCTATATTTTGGCTATCGCACACAACAACAAAGCACTGACACTAGAAAGTCCAAGAATTTGTCACAGTTAGTCTTAAGTTAAAGTTTTTTTTATAACTGTAACAGTCTGACGGTGCATAGAAAACTGACAACTACTTCCATGTAGGCCTAAGCCTATATTTGTACAAATTAAAAATTTCAATGCTTGAATTTATTGCAGTTCATTTTTGAGTCTGTCTGTTTTTAGTCTACGTTGGTTGCTCGGACTTTTCAGCTGAGTCAATTTTAAAAACCAAAATAATATAATTTAATTAAAATGCGCAATGGGGGACTCTGTAAAAATGGCTGCTATAGGTGGCGCCAGGATGGTATACAGTTTGGCTACTCTAGGTAAAATGTGTGCTCTGTTGTGCGGTAGGTTTATTTCATAGACATCTTACATTTAATATATGATGTCTATGGTTTATTTACGCTAAAGTTGTCTAAAGTTTGACCACATCACATACTGGCGACGCCTATCGCCGCTTAAAGGAACTGCTCACAGAGTCCCCCATTTACCCAAAGAACTGATGTAAAATATTATTACTTTTAACCAAAAAGATGGTCTCCAAAATTCGCCATTACAAACGCCCAAATAAAAAGTTCCTTACAACCCCCTTACCAGACCCCTCCCCTCAGAGAGGTTGGAATCTGCGTAATTTTTGGGAAGCTCTGGTTACGCCACTGCTCCACAGGTCTTCCACTCAAAACTGAAAACTCTCCTTTTTCACAAATCCTATCCCGATTCCCTCACCTCCTTCGCCATTTCAACTCTAAACACAATATCCACCTTAGCCATCCGACTGTCTGCCTGCCTGACTCTCCGGATCTTAACCCTCTGCCTATCGATTCTGTTTTGATAAAGCGCCTGTGAATAAGCTGGTTCCCGCAACTTCGCTTTTGTGGATGCTCTAGAAATCTCGAGTTTACGATTACGATTACGAGTCTCTAACTACTGCGACCTGTCTTCGACCTGATCGAAATTCATCGAATTGGAATTGACCCTGTCTCAACTTACAGTATAATTCTTTAGATTCGCTTACCGTTACGATTAATCCCGAGGTTGGATAATTCTAAGCTAAGCGTAGTTTACGCTCCACTACTTCCATCTGGCGAATAAAAACGACTCTATCAGCTACGCAGCTGAGATCAGATCGCAAATTGCAGTAACGTGTCGACATCTGGCGAATATTTAGTTCAAAACAAGTCCGCCAGTAGAGAAGTTGCCTTAATTTATGGCAATACTCAGGAATACGATCTCGTCAACATAGGATGCCACGCTGCTCTGATATCTATAGGGCTTGAATGGACATGTTTAATTGAAAAACTTGAGCAGTAGGTGCGTATGCCTTTATAAAAAAAACTATTGCAACTAGGACATTATTTACTGATTTTCACTGCAAATTCATACAGTACCTAGGGACTCATGACCGGCGCTATATAAAGTTCAATTGCAATTGCAATCAAACTAGCCATACGCATGATTTTATTTACTGCGAAACGAACCTTTGGGAGGGTAGCAGGAAGCGATCCCGCGTCTGTGCTGGTCTTCTGCTCTTCGCGTGCCAGAGTGTTATCATTAGCCTTATCCCACCTCCCAAATACGTATGCATCTCAACTTTTATCTATTCCAACCTTCTAAAATTGAGGGGCTATCTATGTACCGCCATGTGTTTTTGTCAGAATTAATTTAAGTTATTAACAGGTTCATTGAATGGCATCATACAGTAAATATGTTGTGCCTTGACCAGAGGCCCGGGAAGTGTTTAAAAGTTGTGTGAGCCAACCTCAGCCGTGTAGGCCACAGACCTAAGGTGGATAAAATTATTCATTATGCCTGATATTATCTACAACAATATTTTGTCATTTTTGCAACCACTGGTGGTTTATTACGCTCAATATTGATGACATAAAAGGCGACAATAGCACAATAAGTCAATAACTGCTTTAGCAATCAAAAATACAAAGTGCCAGCCAGTGTTTATAGAGCGTCTGTAGGCCTAGGCCTACTTATAATACGATAGAGAAAAATTAAACCGCACAGTATACGCCCTATGCAACGATATCATCAGCATCGTTAATGTCCTATAGGTTGCGGTGTGTGTGCCAACTTGTTCTGCATAAGAAACGAATATACATATCAACTAAAACCCAAATGTGGACCGTCTTTCGCTTGTCTTGCAGGCAAATTCTCTTATAAGAGCCTGAATATCACAACTCTCCACGCGCTTCCGATGACAGTGCATAAGTTGTAGCCTACTTACCATCAGACCTCCCAGCTGCAGGTGACTTGCAAAACGACAGAAACGTCTGTTTAAATGCCTTCAAAGGCGGTCCGCTAGACATGGCTGCACTTTCTTTATTTACCAATTTTATTTATTCAAAATTATTTATTATCCTCTGTATACACTCGAATGGAGTCTCGAGAAGAACTGATCTAGTCTCTATTTCTCCAGGCACTCTGAATATTGTGCCTATGTTTATATATATATATATATATATATATATATATATATATATATATATATATATATATATAGGTATGTGTATATCTAAACATGTATATATATATATTAATATATATCACTGCTGTCTTAATAATTATAGCTGTCCTGTCTGTAACCATAGCCCGCCCACTGGCGCCCAGTCTTGTAGAATGATATATTGCCCGTCAGCCCGTGTCACTTCAGTACCTCCGACTTCCGACAAACACATTTACACATGTGGTACCGTTCAGGCTCAAAGAGTAGCCAAGTATCAAGTATCCATAATTCGCACAATTTGTCATCCTACCAGACTTGGCAGTCGTCTGCTGCCCTTTGCTTAATGCCAGGGCCAGCTTTGGCCGGCTTTGGTTAGGTTCCATTACTCTGTTATTTTCATAGTATTACTTTTTCCAAAAAGTTGTGTGAGCATGACCCTGCCTTGGCGCCACAGGGTCAATATTTGGGTGAGCATCGGCGTATGCGGCGCCATAGGTTCCCGGGTCCCTGGCCTTGACTTGTTGGCATCTTTTTCCCACGGCGGCAAAAGTTCAAATTGTGACCTGTGAAAAGGTCAACTTGTTACTGGCCCGTGTAACTAAGTCGTCTTCAGATAGAGATATATTTATCTTAATGTCTGCATTTCAGTGAAGCGTTTGATTGCAGTTTCCCATAAGAGGAACTAAAAGGCTGTATATAAATACTCAGATATACAAGCAGATACATACGTATGCAACTATGCGTACATGCATACATGGAAGCATAGACACATACATACCTATACATACATAAATACATACTACTGTCTGTCTGTCTCTGTCTCTGTCTCTGTCTCTGTCTCACTCTCTCTCTCCCTCTCTCTCTCTCTCTCTCTCTCTCTCTCTCTCTCTCCTCTCTCTCTCTCTCTCCCCTCTCTGTCTATGTCTCTGTTTGTCTGTCTGTCTCTCTCTCTCTGTCTGTCTGTCGTCTCTCTCTCTCTCTCTCTCTCTCTCTCTCTCTCTCTCTCTCTCTCTCTCTCTCTCTCTCTCTCTCTTCTCTCTCTCTCTCTCTCTCTCTCTCTCTCCCTCAGACAGACACACAGACAGACAGACAGACATACAGGCAGGCATACAGACCAACAAACAGACGAATATACACATACAGATTATACAGAGACAGAGCGCGCATAAGATTGGAAGGAAGGGAGGGAGTTAAGTATTGCAGTTGAGGAGGAGAGTTGACTAAGGGAGAAGGCGGAGGGATGGAGAGAGGGGAGAGGGAGGTAGGGAGGGCGTGGGAGAGAGCGCCGGTCCCTGACAGGGTGAGGAAGTAAGATGGATGACGGGACTTGTGGTCGATGGCTTGTGCTGGGCGCTGGCGGAGAAGGTGGGATAATTAGAAGAGATGGGAAACGGTCTCGATCTGGGCAGGAAAACAATGAGATAGACACTACAATGGCAGTGGAGACACAGCTCTCCCCTCCACTGGTCGCACCGGCCCAAGGGAGGCGACGCTAGTTGGCCGCTGAAGACAGAGTGGGGCCTGTTGGAGGAGAGGCAATATGTGGGAGGAGAGAGTGAGACAAACAGGGCGAGACACGGACAGAGAGGGCGACAGGCAGAAGGAGACAGACAGAGAGGAAGGCAGACAGAGAGAAAGGCAGACAGGGAGAAGACAGATAGGGAAGGAGACCGAAAGAGAGGGAGACAAAGAGGGAGGCAGACAGACTCTATCTGTTTGTACGTATGTATGTATGTATGTATGTATGTATCATGTATGTATGTATGTATGTATGTATGTATGTATGTATGTATGTATGTCTGTATGTCTGTCTGTCTGTCTCTCCCCTTTCTTTGGCAACCGGACTTGATTATCCCTGGAAAACCTCTGTGACTTAACGCAACGCTCGTGAATAAGCTGTTGCCCTTCGCTTAGCTTCAGAGTAGCGCTTTAGAAATTCAGAGTTTACGATTACAGTTACGATTGCAAACATTTGTGGAAGAGTTATGCCGATTACATGAGTAAATAAATGGGGGCCTTCCTTAGTGGGACCTATAGGTTCCTTTTAGTTCTCCCTTATTGACCCTTCTATCCAGTCCTTATTGAGATTCCTCAATGCATAAATTATAATTGTCTCTAACTGAATTATCTTCGGTTGATGTACCTAACACTTGTATTTTCATATCATCTGTAACTGTTCTGGACTATGGATGGATCAATTAAAAATGATTTGATTGATTGATTGATATTTTGTATTTTATATAAACAGAAACAATGTATTTATTTAAATGGCGAATTTTCAGTAACCTCGGCGGTATTTACAGGTGAACGTAAGTTTGGGGTTCTTAATGGACTTCAATATTTACATTATAGTGCAGAGAGCAGCGCTTGTATTAGGTAATAAACAATAGGCGCTATATTAAGTGTATGGAGTCTCCGGACACGTATGCATATATGCCTGTCTGTTTGCATGTCTGTGTCTGTGTTTCTTTCTCCCTGTTTCCGTATACTTTCATCATAGGTTCCTGCTTCATCTCATTCACTTCCTCTTCTTTTCCGCAGCATTCTCTTCAAGTTTCTGTAATTATCTCTCTCACACGTCTGTCCGTCAGTCCATCCTTTCGTCCGTCCGTCCGTTAGTCCTTCCTTTCGTGCGTCCATTAGTCCTTCCATTCTTCCGTTCATTTGTCCGTCCATTAGTCCTTCCGTCCATCCATTCGTTCGGCCGTCCGTTAGTCCTTGCTTTCTTCCGTTCTTCCGTTCATTCGTCCGTCCGTTAGTCCTTCCTTTCGTCCGTCCGTCCGTCAGTCCATCCTCTCGTCCTTCCGTCCGTCAGTCCTTCCGTTCGTCCGTACATTCGTCCGTCTATCCGGTAGTCCGTTGGTCGGTCCTTGCATCTCTCTGTCGCTGCATATATGGTATAATTTAGAGGAGCGAATAATTACAGCGGTCGTCGGTCGAACTAAAACATACAGACCGCCGAAGACTTGGCCGTCGTTAGATTGGAAATAGGAGGCTGGGGGCCGAGCCGACCACAGCCGACCGCCACCGACCACAGCCGACCGCGGTCTCTTCCCTCCCTCGACCAGATTAGATACAAATTTAGGGGCGCCCATCCTCTCCCGGGGAAGCCAGCCCCGACATCAGTCAATTTCACACAAATCCTGCTCCGGGCAAACCTCATTACAATATTAATAGACATTCGATAAGATACGCGGACGCAGCGAAAAACAGTCTGAGGGAAGAAGAGCGAGGCGGACAGACGGACAGACAGATGGACGAACGGAGAGACGGATACGGCTTCCTATCCTGGATTATAATCCGTGGATATTCAGGACTCTAGCGGCGTCGGAGGGTATACACTGCCACCAGATGGATGGACGGATGAATGGATGGAGCGGGGAGTAGAGATCCCTCCATCCATGGGAGGGAGAGCTGGATGCCGGTGGGTCTTTTGCTCCGTGAGCATACGGAGCTGCGTAGCGGCGGCCACGGATTTAATCCCTAATTTCCAAGCGACGCGTTGCAGGATTAGTTCCGTTCTCGTCCACTTTGGTGTCTCGTCTAAGCGGTAGGTTGGCTCGCCAACGAAACAGTCTGCAGCGGATCCGGACCGCACGTGTCCGAGGCTAGAGGTCGCACGCGCCACCGCTAGGCGCCGCACATGTCGCCCTTATATATGCGCCGCACATGCCATCGGTTGGGATTCTATGGGATTCTAGGTAGTTGTCCCGGTAGTTAATCGACTGGGTGCAGTGGATGTACCAGTTTGTACAGTGGAAATACCACTTTGTACAGTGGTCCAATTTATACTGATAAAGTTTGTACAGTGGGAATACCACTGTGTAAAATGAGCAGTTCAAGTCCACTTTATACTGATAAATTTTGTATAGTTGAAATACCACTTGTACCGTTTAAATACCACTTTGTACAGTTGTCCAGTTTATACTGATAAAGTTTGTACAGTGGAAATACCACTTTCTACAGTGGCCCAGTTTATACTGATAAAGTTTGTACAGTTGAAATACCACTTGTACCATTTAAATACCACTTTGTACAGTTGTCCAGTTTATACTGATAAAGTTTGTACAGTGGAAATACCACTTTCTACAGTGGTCCAGTTTATACTGATAAAGTTTGTACAGTGGGAATACCACTTGTACCGTTTAAATACCACTTTGTACAGTGGACAGTCAAGTTTATACTGATAAAGTCAGTACATATGAAATACCATTTTGTGCAGTGAACAGATCAGTTTATACCGATAACGTTTGTACAGTTGGAAATACCACTTTGTACCATGGACACAAATGTGTAGTTAGGGCATTCTATATGTATTGAATCACACCATACATTGCGTGTACCACTTCGTAAATAGTACATAACTTTCTGAACCTATTTCCACTTGCTTTTCTGTACATAACGCACTTGTAAGAATGGCACATTGACTTCGTTAATTGTTTTTGTCAATTGTAAATTGTAATTTTAATTCTACCTTTCATCAGTTTACAATTTCGGCTGCATGGCAGTGCATGCATGGAGCATGAACTGCGAATCGGGTAATTAATTGTGCGCAGACAGGCAAGCAGACAGACAGACAGGATGTGAAGAACTTTATCCCTCGTGTAGGCCTACTTTATAAACGCTTGCTCTAGGTCTCACCTGACTGCACACCTGTCTGATTTTTTGTTTGTTTTTGATTTCATTATTTAACATATTTCTATTGTAACTGGTTGCGGTCTGTCAACCTGTCAGAAAATAAAACGAATATCTATCAGACAGAGAGCAGACAGACGGTTAGGCAGGCAGACAGACAGAGAGGCAGACAGACAGACAGAGAGGCAGACAGTTAGGCAGGCAGGCAGGCAGGCAGACAGACAGGTAGGCGGTCAGACAGACAGACACACAGAGAGACAGACAGACAGGCAGACAGACAGACGACAGACAAACAGGCATACAGATCAGGCAGACAGACAGACAGAGACAGGCAGACAGGCAGGCAGACAGACAGTTATAGACAGACAGACAGCAGACAGTAACCCACGAACTGAGTAGCGAGCAGTCAGACACTTGCTCAGCCAACCGCCGAACTGCTCTCAGCCAAAGCAGAGCGTAGAACGAGCGTAATCGTTGACGAGCGCTGAGCAACGTCGAACGAGCAGAGCATCTTCAGAGTCGACAGCCAGAGAGTAATCGTCAGGAGCAATGCCAGCGATTCGTCTTCGAATAACGACAGAGCGATGGACGGATGCGCGGAGGCAGGACGGGAGGGAAGATGCTGCTGGTACTGCTGCTGCTGCCAGCGAAGGCGCTGGACCAAACAATGAATAAGCCATTGCGGGCGCCCGGCTGCCAGTGGGGGCTTACCCCCGACGCAATTTATTGGCCACGGGGTCAGGGTGCCGCCGCTAATGAAGTTGTTGGGGTCAGCAAACGACCGCCCGGTCCTAACGGGAAGAGATCGCTGCCACTTCCGCCAACACGCGCATGTCGGCGCAAGGCAAGCAGGGAAGAGTGGGGAGGAGGGAGGGTAGGGTGGACTTGTTGAGGGGAAATGCGTCCGTGAAGAGTTATGTGGGAAATAAAAAGTGAAGATTCACTCGCTATATAGGGTGGAGATAACTATCGGAGGGAGGGATTGGGAGACTAAGGAGGAGATGAAGAGATGAAGTGAGGGGAGAATGAAGTGATGCGGGAAGAAGACAGAGGGAAGGAGGGAAGGAGGAAAACTGGGAATGAGGGAGTACGGCAGAGTGTAGGATTGGAGGAGGAGAAGTTAGGGGAGAGGAGTTTGGGATGAAGTGGAAAGATGCATGAAGTGGAGCGGGATGAAGGCGAGTCAGGGGTGTAATGGAAAGCGGGGACGAAGGAAAGGAAAGATTACGGATTGGACTAGGAGAAGTGAGGATGGAAACTAGTTTGGGATAAACCGACAACGGTCTAAACCAAACTATACTGAAGGGACCGAGACCGTAAGAAGGGCAGAAACCTTAGTTGTGTTCTTGGCTGTGCTGCATCTTACTTGCGCGATCTTTGCGGCCATGGTGTCCGACGTTGCAGCGCGTCGGGTGCTTCGCTCTACGACTAGTAGGGGTGAACTTTTAATTCCACGGGCTCGCTTGGCTACTATATATAGACAACGCCGAGCTTTCTCAGTTGTAGGCCGCTCCATCTGGAAAGATCTCTCGTCAAATGCCCTGTGCATTACTGATCACCCGAACCGGGTTTTATAAGTCACTCAAGTCTTTTTTCTTTAGTCGTGGCTGGGCTGGGAGCCCTTCTCAGTAGGTTTCGTGAATGGGCGCTATATAAATTCTCAGAATGAATGAATGAAATAAGGAAGGGGCCAGAGGGTGACAGCAGAAGAAGAATGACAGAAAGTTGGAAGTAGGACGGTCGGACGGAGATGTAAATGAAAGGACGAAGAATGAGGGCGTTAAATATCCATGGATAGATGGGGGGGCCCTGCGTGGGATGTATACCACCTATAGAGAGGAGGGATTAGAAAGATAGAGATATGATTGGGTCACATTAGTGAAAGAAGAAGGAAAGAATCTCCTAAACTTGAGGTCTGTTAACAATATACACCAGGTGTGTCAAAAAGCTGGCCAATGTGTCCTATCTGACCCGTCGACAATACTTTTCAGTCCCTCGGAACCTTGCCTAATAGTGGGACGGCCTGGGTGCAAAATATGGCAGAATTGTTCACTTGTGAATGACAGAAGCAAAACGATAGGGTACAAGCCAAACCGATAGAGTACAAGCCAAACCGATAGAGTACAAGCCAAACCGATAAGTACAAGCCAAACCGATAGAGTACAAGCCAAAACCGATAGAGTACAAGCAAACCGATAAGTACAAGCCAAACCGATAGAGTACAAGCCAAACCGATAGAGTACAAGCCAAACCGATAGAGTACAAGTACAAGACCAAACGATAGTATAAGAGTACGTGATAAGTACAAGCCAAACCGATAGAGTACAAAGGCCAAACCGATAGAGAGTACCGATGAAGTACAAGTCACCGATAGGAGTACAAGCCAAACCGATAAGAGTACAAAACCGAGAAGTACAAAGCCAAACAAATTATTAGAGTACTAAGCTAAACCGATGAAGTACAAACCAAACCGATGAATAGAGTACAAGCCAAAGCCGATAGAGTACAAGCAAAAACGATAAAGTACAAGGCCAAACCGATAGAGTACAAGCCAAACCAATAGAGTACCAGCATAAACCGATAGAGTACAAGATCAAACCGATAGAGTACAGAGCCAAACCGATAGAGTACAATACAAACCGATAGAGTACAAGTCAAACCGATAGTCAGCTACAAAACAAAACCGAT
>JACEVL010000479.1:262500-266602 GCA_020284085.1 Aporrectodea caliginosa | reverse complement strand
TTATTATTATTATTATTATTATTATCGTTATTATCATTGTCATCATTACCTTGACTATTCAGCTCTGCCGATTGCTGATCTTTTGTTGCTGTATAGATCAGACTTCTACTAGTCGATTCCTTCACCAGCACACCACGACTGCCTTGTCTCGTTTCAGCCTGTGCTGAGATTTCTGAGATACCCATATGTTTTATCCTCATAAACGCGGCACATTACATTAACGGATCGACGTTCTGTTTTTACAACACACTTCCAGTCGCCGCCTGGCATCACATCGTCTGGAAGCTGATTCGTCTGTTGTTCCCGAGTCTGATTATGGGGGTAAAGAAGTCCGTTCGACGAGTCCATGCTGGAAAAGGAGGAAGACGAGAAGCCTGCCGACGTTTCTGCGGAGACCGAGCCATAGTGGAGTCCGAGTACCGAATTGGCTGTACCGTGAGGGAGGCGAGTTGCAGCATTGGCAATGCGACGGGGTTGGCAGCCAGCCAGAGGGAGCAGAGCACTGCGAAGGGAGGAAGAGAGTGAGATGGAAGAGATGAGTGCGAAAGCAGGAAATGGAGGGTAGAGGAGGAAGAGAGAGAGGAACAAGGAGGAGGAAAAAGGAGGAAGAGCAAATGGATGGTAGAATGAGAGCAGAAATGGAGGAAGGGGAGGAAGAGCGCTAAATGGAGGGTAGGGAGGAAAGAGAGCGAAATGGAGGAAAGAGGAAAGGTGCGAATGGAGGAAAGAAAGAAGAGAGGAAGGCAGAAATGGAGGAAAGGAGGAAGAGAGCGAGGTGGAGGAAAGCAGGAAGAGAGCGAAAATGGAGGAAAGGGAGGAAGAAGAGAACTAGAAATGGAGGAAAGGGAGGAAGAGAGAGGAAATTGGAGGAAAGAGAGGAAGGAATGCGAAGATTGGAGGAAAGGGAGGAAGAGGAGCGAAATGGAGGGAAAGGGAGGAAGAGGAGCGAATTGAGGAAAGGGAGGAAGAGAGCGAAATGGAGGAAAGGGAGGAAGAGAGATAAATGGAGGGTAGGGAGGAAGAGAGCAAAATGGAGGAAAGGGAGGAAGAGAGGCAAATGGAGGAGGAAGGGAGGAAGAGAGCCGAAATGGAGGAAAGGGAGGAAGAGAGCAAATTGGAGGAAAGAGAGAAAGAGAGCAGAATTGGAGGAAAAGGGAGGAAGAGAGCTAAAATGAGGAAAGGAGGAAAGAGAGCGAAATGGAGGAAAGGGAGGAAGAGAGCGAATTGGAGGAAAGGGAGGAGGAGAGCGAAATGGAGGAAAGGGAGGAAGAGAGCGAAATGGAGGAAAGGGAGGAAGAGAGCAGGTGGAGGAAAGGGAGGAAGAGAGAGCAGAAATGGAGGGTAGGGAGGAAGAGAGCAGAAATGGAGGAAAAGGGAGGAAGAGAGAGAAATGGGAAATGGAGAGAAAGGAGGAAAGAGAGAGAGAAGAGAGCGAAATGGAGGAAAGGGAGGAAGGGAGAGTCAATACATGTGAAATCATCAAATGTATGAAATATCTTGTAAGTGACCGTGTCTCAGATTTGACTGTGATTTTGGCTATTTTATTGCATGATAAATAATTATGTTTGTACATCATATTGAAATTGTCAGGAGACTATCGCCTTGTATCTGCATCACTATCACCATCATCATCACCACCATCATCAGTTTCTGACGCCAGCCATTTGGCGGCGATGGGTACGAATAAATTATCTCCATTTTCCTCGGTCATTTGTCAAGTCCATTGTTTCCCTTAGTGTCTGTCAAAGTTATGTTATATCCTCATATTGTTTATCCAGCGTTGTCTGGCTCTGCCTTATAGTGTCTTTTTCCTTCGAATCTTGCTATATAGGGGTGTGTGTGTGTGTTAGGCTACTGGGTCAACTGGTATTCTCTCTACATGTCGAAACCATCGGAGTCTTCGTTGAACGACTTTGTCTAGCAGAGTTGTTTCGATCCATAATGCTGTCTAATGCCAGCGTTTCTTATTTTCGGAAGTCTTGAAATCCCTGCGATCTTCCGCAGTAAACTAATTTCTGCTGTAATAATACTTTTTTTGTCTTGCTTTCGCATTGGCCAACATTCCGAACCGCAGACTAGAGGCAAATCGGTTGTATCTTCGTCTCGTATAATTAATTATCTTTTTCTGGTTTTTTGGTCTTGGACTCTTGGTATATAGTAATTGGATTGCAAGGGTGTTCAGGCACGAACCGCACGAATGAGGAAGTTTTTCGCCTCGCCAGATATGTAGCCTACACTGAAAAGTGAAAGTCATAGTCTCAGTCTAGCAATATGTGACACGTGCACAATACCAGTAGTTGGCAATATGTACGCAACTCAGCAACTGCCAGCAAAATTTTCACATTCATTAAATCATCCTGAAACCATTTGCAAGTATAGGCCTATATTTTGGCTATCGCACACAACAACAAAGCACTGACACTAGAAAGTCCAAGAATTTGTCACAGTTAGTCTTAAGTTAAAGTTTTTTTTATAACTGTAACAGTCTGACGGTGCATAGAAAACTGACAACTACTTCCATGTAGGCCTAAGCCTATATTTGTACAAATTAAAAATTTCAATGCTTGAATTTATTGCAGTTCATTTTTGAGTCTGTCTGTTTTTAGTCTACGTTGGTTGCTCGGACTTTTCAGCTGAGTCAATTTTAAAAACAAAATAATATAATTTAATTATGAAATTATACAATTTCCCAAAGAACTGATGTAAAATATTATTACTTTTAACCAAAAAGATGGTCTCCAAAATTCGCCATTACAAACGCCCAAATAAAAAGTTCCTTACAACCCCCTTACCAGACCCCTCCCCTCAGAGAGGTTGGAATCTGCGTAATTTTTGGGAAGCTCTGGTTACGCCACTGCTCCACAGGTCTTCCACTCAAAACTGAAAACTTTCCTTTTTCACAAATCCTATCCCGATTCCCTCACCTCCTTCGCCATTTCAACTCTAAACACAATATCCACCTTAGCCATCCGACTGTCTGCCTGCCTGACTCTCCGGATCTTAACCCTCTGCCTATCGATTCTGTTTTGATAAAGCGCCTGTGAATAAGCTGGTTCCCGCAACTTCGCTTTTGTGGATGCTCTAGAAATCTCGAGTTTACGATTACGATTACGAGTCTCTAACTACTGCGACCTGTCTTCGACCTGATCGAAATTCATCGAATTGGAATTGATCCTGTCTCAACTTACAGTATAATTCTTTAGATTCGCTTACCGTTACGATTAATCCCGAGGTTGGATAATTCTAAGCTAAGCGTAGTTTACGCTCCACTACTTCCATCTGGCGAATAAAAACGACTCTATCAGCTACGCAGCTGAGATCAGATCGCAAATTGCAGTAACGTGTCGACATCTGGCGAATATTTAGTTCAAAACAAGTCCGCCAGTAGAGAAGTTGCCTTAATTTATGGCAATACTCAGGAATACGATCTCGTCAACATAGGATGCCACGCTGCTCTGATATCTATAGGGCTTGAATGGACATGTTTAATTGAAAAACTTGAGCAGTAGGTGCGTATGCCTTTATAAAAAAAACTATTGCAACTAGGACATTATTTACTGATTTTCACTGCAAATTCATACAGTACCTAGGGACTCATGACCGGCGCTATATAAAGTTCAATTGCAATTGCAATCAAACTAGCCATACGAATGATTTTATTTACTGCGAAACGAACCCTTGGGAGGGTAGAGGGAAGCGATCCTGGGTCTGTGCTGGTCTTCTGCTCTTCGCGTGCCAGAGTGTTATCATTAGCCTTATCCCACCTCCCAAATACGTATGCATCTCAACTTTTATCTATTCCAACCTTCTAAAATTGAGGGGCTATCTATGTACAGCCATGTGTTTTTGTCAGAATTAATTTAAGTTATTAACAGGTTCATTGAATGGCATCATACAGTAAATATGTTGTGCCTTGACTTGTTGGCATCTTTTTCCCACGGCGGCAAAAGTTCAAATTGTGACCTGTGAAAAGGTCAACTTGTTACTGGCCCGTGTAACTAAGTCGTCTTCAGATAGAGATATATTTATCTTAATGTCTGCATTTCAGTGAAGCGTTTGATTGCAGTTTCCCATAGAGGAACTAAAAGGCTGTATATAAATA